>SNQJ01S0141428.1:20952-41248 GCA_010110895.2 Picea sitchensis
TTTCACCTCCTTATCCTTAATTGGAAGCAACATGTGAGTTCTCCCATTTTTCTCTAGGGTGTATGTGTTCATTCTCCCATCATGAATCACATTCTTGTCATATTTCCATGGTCTACCCAGCAATAGATGAAAAACATCCGTAGGAATGACATCACATAAGATCTTATCATTATATCCTCCTATCTTAAACTCAACTAAACATTGTTTAGTGACAGTTACCTGGTGTCCTTTCTGTAGTCACAAAACTCTGTATGGGCGTGGATCATTAGTCGTTTCTAGCTCCATTTTTTCTACCATCTCAGCTGAAACAAGATTATTCGTGCTACCACTGTCTACAATGACCTTGCATACCCTGTCCTTGGTCTTGCAAGCAGTCCTGAAAAGTCTGGTCCTTTGGACTGAACCCTCCACCTCCTTCTCGGATGTCAAAAGGACTTTTCACATCATCAACGATCTCCCGTCTTCAACATCTTCTGCCTCAACATCCCGCCTCTGTGCTTCGGCGATGTGAGCTTATCCACTTTCTTTCTTCTTATCTGGACACTCGTAAGACTTGTGCCCATTCTTACCACATGTGAAGCATGTTATTACTCCACCTCTTCCTCTTCCTCTACCTCTAGTACGAGGAAAAGTGTTGTTGTCAACATAATATCCTCTCTGCTCAGTATGCTATCCTTGCTGTGAGGTTCCACCTCTCTTAGTTAGAGTCTGGGGTTTCTTCTAGTCTTCCTTGGGCTTCTGATATTTATCCTAGGAAACTAATTTTCCTCTGGGATGACTTCTACCTCGGCCTCTTTGACTCTGCTTTCGGCTCAGCTTCTCTTTCTCTTTCAAAGCCATCTGATAAGCATATTCCACTGTCCGGATGGTTACCATGCTCATCTCATCCTGGATATCATATCTTAGGCCATTCATATACCTGGAAACTTTCTCATCATCACTCTCCCAATGACCTTCCCTAATGTTCAACTTATAGAATTCCTTAGTGTATTCTTTCACTATCATCATCTTCTATCTCAGGTTCTGCATCCTCCTGAACAGAGTAATTTGATAATCCCTGGGGATGAATTTCGCCTTCAGCTTCGCGATCATTCTATCCCAGCTCTTGATCTTCTGCTTGCCTTTGCAGCATCTTTCAACTTGTAGTTTATCCCACCACAATGTTGCATGTCCCTTCAATCTCGTGACAGCATGCTTGACCTTCTTGGACTCTTCGACATCTTCATAGTCGAAGTATGTGTCTAGAGCTCTAATCTAGTCTAGAAGCTCCTCTGCATCCAGGTTTCCCTCGTAAACTGGAATTTCCATCTTCGCTCTTGCACCCATCCTTGCAATAGCTCTGATCAAACGTCCGTTTGATGCAACTTCAGCTGCAACTTATTCTTCATGTTCAGCCTCTATCTCACTTTCGAAATCACTTAGATCCCCCGCACTGACTGTGCGTCTTTGTGTTGTCTCCATGTCTTCGAGTCTGGCTCGTAGATCATGCATCTCTCTCTCCATAGTTGGATATGTCATCTTCCTACGTCTTCTTCTCGACATTTCCCTCTCCTTTGGTGGATTGGGTGTTTGCATGTCCCTTCTCCTTGGCAGCATGGTGAATCTTCTCTCTCTGCTACAGAAAGAAAAGAACCTTTCTGTGCTCTGATACCAAACTGACGTCGATGCACGCAACCTCACAACCCGCAAGTCGGAAGGTCCATGTCGACACAGGATCTTTCCTTTTCCACGACCCGAAGAACTCTAAACAGATCTTCTATTTCCCTGTCGGGAAATATGCACCCACAAAAAATCTCATGGGATCCCCTCTTTGCAATTGGGAGATCGGACTTCGCAACTTCGCGAATCCAGTGGTAAAGCATTTCGCTCTCGAATCCCCGAAACCCGAAACAGTCAATGATGACCTTTTCCTTTTCCTTCGGGATTTTCCCTATCGTGATTTCGACGATTGTGATGTCGAGAAACTTGTCTCCCCGACTCCTGAATCCATATTTGTTGAAACTCCGATACACTCGTGAGCTTTGACTTTTCACTGCCCCATCACCTCTGTTGGGATTTCTGACTTTGCGGTATCGTGATTCCTCATGGAATGAGTTAAGAACTTTACTCCACGAAACTCCAAAATAGCGTGCCACCTGTCCACCTCTCTGACCCTGTGGCCCCACACAAATCCTCTTAGCTTTCAGGATATCGTATTTCATGATTTTGTGATCCCCGTTGTCAAGTTTACGGGACTTCAACCTACGAATCCCCGATATGGAAATCCACGAGTAAATCCAGTGGCCCTTATGTCTCGGATCTACGGTCCTGACCCTCTTGAGCTTTGAACCTTTTGACGCCTTCGCCGTAACCCTTCTTCTTCTCCGTGAGATCCGATGGCTCACGAGATTTCGTGAAATATCCTCAGATAATTTCGGCCATCCGTTCTTCCTTGGCGATTTTTGTGAATGACCTAAGTGTTTTTCTCCGCGGAACTCGTTCTCCTGCGCGCAAACTTATGACACCTTCTTAAATTCTTCCAGGTACAACCCTTTCAGTGGTTATAAAGCTTTATCCTCCTTTAACTTCCTTATAACTCCAAGTCTTAGAGAAGACTCTTACACACACTCCTTGCGGAAACCTTCAGACTCTTCCAAGTGCTGAATTTCCTTAGACCCTACACACGCTTGCAGCAACAATCTCTCAACGCTTCACTCAGGTCCACAACCCTAAGACTTTACTCAGCCTGTGCACTCCTTGCACAGCTCCTGTGCTTGACTGCACTCCTTTGTGAATGACAACAAAATCTACCCTCTCTAAACCCTTTGTCAACACACTCCTTGCGGACAATTCGACTGCACTCCTTGCAGGAACCCTTGTTCAGATAGAGAAACAATTGAAACTCATTCCTACTTCCTTCAGACTTCGAACTCAAAACATGAAATCATATACACAACATATAAAGAAAATGTATAATAGGAAGCAAACATTCATGAGCATATCATTCGACATCAATACACAGAGAACAAACACGAAACCATGAATTTGAATCAACTCTTTCTATTAATCCAAATATTTGTACATGGGTGTTCTTACACAACTCTCTACATTCTCTTGCTCTTCCCAACAATGTTGCTTCATAATACACTTCAATAATGTTACAATAAACAATGAGGGTGTCTATATCCCGTTTCCCTCTTGCACTCTAAAACTATCAAATCTACACATTCAATTCTACCTACTTGCATTAACTACTTTAAATGCCTTCTACCTACTAAGGAAGAGAGCAAATTTCTCAAGGTTTGTTTACATTATACAAGTGTGCTTCTTCATAATGACTTCATTTAAGATTGCGCAACAACTTCAAGGTGATTTCAAAATTTGTGTTGGGTGCTTTTCCAGCTGTCTGTTGTCTCCGCGTTGGCTCGCTTGATGTTGGCGATGCTCCTGCATCATTAGTACCTCCAAAAGAATGGACACACCATTTTATTCACGCGCTAGAAGGCATTCTGAATAACTAGTACACAGAACAGGAACAACATAGAGAAATTTCCAACTGGGAAGAGATACAACATAATTTTGTTGTTACATTTTACTTTGAGCATGATAGTCCATAGATTGATACAGTGCTGAAAGTGGTAAGAGATGGGATATTTGAAGAACCAGAGTCTGAAATAATTCTAGTCTATCAGAAGCAGGCTAAAAAAATAGTTAAACAATTTCTACACTATTATCACATAACAGAAGCAGAAGAACCAATAGAAGATATTTCATGCAATATCATGATCCTAGAAGTGGAAGGTGAAAGGGAATTACAAGTCCCAATATGTATTTAGAATATTATGTTGCACCATTAAATATCAAGAAGGTAAATATTGGAACTACAGACAACCCAAAGATGGCCAACATTGGAGATTATTAGGATAATCAGACAGTAGAAAGGATCAAAAAATTATTGCGTGAGTACATTGACTTATTCCCATAAAAATTCTTAGAGATGGAGGGGTTAGCAAGATAGATAGGAGAGATGAAGATCCCATTGAATCCAGAAGCAAGGCATATCAGACGGAGGCCGTACACATTGAATCCAATATACAAAGAGAAGGTGAATACATAAATTGATAAAATGCTACAAGTTGGTGTTATAGAACCTGTAGAAGAGTCAAAATGGATCAGTCCTATGGTGGTGCAAGAAAATAAGAAAGGAGGGATAAGGATTCATGTAGATTTGAGAAAATTGAATGATTATTTCCCACACGATCCTTTTCCCACCCCATTTACAAACAAAGTTTTGGATAATGTAGGGGGTCAAGAAGATTATTCATTTACAAATGGATTTTTATGGTATCATCATATTAGGATCATGCCATAAGATAGACATAAGACAACATTTTCTACAGAGTGGGTCTCATTTCAGTATATAGTTATGCCATTTGTATTGAAGAATGCACCGACCATGTTTTCAAGGGTAGTAGTAGCAACTTTTAAGGACTTTATTCATAAGCTTTTGGAGGTTTACTTAGATGATTGGAAAGTGTTCGGTCTGTTAAAATATCATGTTGAAGTATTAAGTTTGGTGTTGGATAGATGGAAATAGTTTCATATCTCATTAAATATTAAGAAGTGTATTTTCAATGCACATTTTTCCATTTTGTTAGGGCATGTGGTGTGTAAACATGGTTTGTTGGTTGATCCTACTAAATTTTTTTTCATATTTAACTTACCACCACCAAAGTCAGTGCATTAGTTGAATATTACATTGGGCCATACATGATATTACGGGAAACTCATAAGAGGATATGCACAGATCATTGCACCAATGGAGAAGATGTTGAAGAAGGATAATAAGTATCAATGGAATGATGAATGCCAAAAGAGTCTAGATATTTTGAAGGAGAATATGGTTACTACGCCAATTTGGGTTTTTCCATATTGGTTAAAGGAATTTCATGTGCATGTGAATGAATCTGAAATTGCATTAGGAGCAGTATTAACCCAACCAAGAGAAGGTGATATAGATCACCCTGTTTCATTATTCATAACAAAACTATAACACTGCAGAAAGAGAAGGATTAGTAATGGTGTATGGTTTACAAAAATGTAGACATTACTTGTTCGGACAACACTTTAAGATGTTTACAGATCATTCATATATGAGATACTTATTTAACAAGCCTGTGTTGCGGGGAAGGATATGCATATGGCTATTACTATTTCAGGAATTTGACTTTGAAGTTGTGGGGAATCCTCATAGATTGAATGTAGGACCGAATCACTTTTATAGGATAACAAATGGAGAAGAGCCCAGTAACTTGGAAGAAAAATTTCTAGATGCATAATTATTTTCAGTATAGATAGTAGATGAATATTTTTTAACATTATTGAGTTTTTTAGTATAGGATTTGCACCAAGAGAATTTACTACTTTGCAGAAGAAAAAATTGGTGGTCATAGCTATAGATTATCAGCTGATTTTAGGTCATTTGTAAAAACTTGGAGAAGATAACATCTTGAGGAGATGTGTGATGGAAAATAAAAGACCCATTATTTTGGCAGAGGAACATGAAGGGATTGAAGGAGGACATTACGTAGGAAAATATACCATGTAGAAGGTATTGCATGTAGGATTATGGTGGCCATCAATTCATAAGGATTCAAAGGAATACTCTCAGAAGTGTGATGTTTTTCAAAGAGTTGGGAATCCATTCAGGAGGGATGAGATGCCACTGAGACCACAAGTTACTTTACAAGTGTTCGATAAATGGGAAATATATTTTGTAGGTCCAATTAATACACCAACAAGAAGATCAGGAGCCAGATATATTATTATATTGACAAAATGCTTGACCAGATGGGCTAAGCCAACACCAGTGAAATATTATAGCACAGATACTGTAGAGAACTTTTTGTTTGAGAATGTATTGACAGAGTTTGGATGTCTAAGAATATTGATGAGTGATCAGGGGAATCACTTCATCAACAATACAATTGAGGAAATTCTTGAATAATTTAAGATATACCACCAGAAGAGTACCCCTTAACACCCTCAAAAAAATGGAACAATGGAATCCTTCAACAAGATTTTGGAGAATGTCTTGACAAAGAATTGTAATGTAAGCAAAGATGATTTGGATTTGAAGTTACCAATAGTACTTTGGGATTATATAACTACCTGCAAGAAAATAACAAGACAAACACCCTTTATATTGGTGTATGGACAGGAGGTAGTAGTTCCCTTATATTATTTGTTACCAATTCTCTACATTGCAGCAATTACAAACATGACATAATGTGGCACAATGCAAGAAAGATTGGCTCAACTAATGGAATTAGAAGAAGACAGAATCATGGTAGGTTTTCATCAAGGGGTACATAAAGAAAAGGATAAATCATGGAATGAAATACATATCAAGAATAATAAGTTTAAGGAATGAGATCTAGTTCTCCTCTATGACAGTAAATATATGCAGCACCTAGGGAAGCTCAGAGTGCATTGGCTAGGGCCATATCAAATAAATTTTGTCACATATGGGGATGTTGTACAACTACAAGACTTAATAGGAAAGGAAGTGAAAGTAATGGTGAATGGTAGTCGACTAAAGCTATATAGGGATGGTTGACCTACTAACTCTCAATAGTTGCAACGTAGCAAGTATACTTGTACATATTATAAATAGTAGGATCTAAAAGAAGAAAAAGGAAGATCAAAATAGAAAAATAAAGAAAAATCCATAAAGAAGTAATTAGGAGGAATAAGTAAGAGACAAATAATTTAGGAATGACAACATGCAACAAGTGGAAACTGGTGCGACATTATTTGGAAGAATGTGTGTAGGAAAATTAGACATCGCGAAAATAACTAGAAAAAGTGAAAAACAAGACAAAACATTAATGACCGAGTTTATAAAAAGGAAAAATCATGGGAAATTTCGACACTTAGCGATTTGTGAGAAAAAGAGAACTAGAGAGAATGAGCAAAAGGTGATTTATCAAGAGAAAAATTCAATCGATTGTGTGAAAGAATAGTTAGATGGCACCCCTAAAAGTTGGCGCTCCTAGTCGATTTGTACGAGTAACCTGACAGTCGGGAAGGAAGAAGGACAGAATGGAAGAATCAAATAATTTTGTGGATTTGGAGTGTGTTACAACATTAGAGACTGAATATATCAATCCCACCAGTATAGAGGAAGAACTATCAACCATGGAACAAGTGCAAGTGGGTCAGAGAATGGAAAACCCTAATGGAAGTGCAAAACCCTAGTTTTGAAAACCCTGTAGAAAAGGAGGAAAAGGAAAAACAAAAGCATAAATACATTGCAGAGGAAGTCTTGGTCGAAGACATTATAGGCCAATAAGGAAATAGAGGGAGAAGAATAAGAATAAACTGAGGTTGAAGTTGTCAAATAAAACCTACCCATGGGTCAAAAAAGAAAAGCACCAAACGCAATAGAAATCACTTTACCTCATCTCCCGGATGCTATAGTTGCAGTGGAAGACATGTTAGGGAAGGGGTTGAAGCTAAAATATGTGGGTCATGATGCAACTAACACAATGAAGTGGGTCAAAGAATGGAAAACCCTAATGGCAACACAAACCCTAGTTCTGAAAACCCTATAGAAAAGGAGGAAAAGGACAAAAAAAATCCTAAATACATCGTAGAGGAAGTCCTGGTCAAAGAAATTACATGCCAATAGGAAATAGAGGGAGAAGAAGAAGAAGAACCTGAGGATGAATTTTTCGAAGAAAACCTACCTGCCGGTCAAAAGAGGAAAGCACCAAGCGCAATAGAAATCACTTTACCTCGTCTCCCAGATGTTATAGTTGCAGTGGAAGACATGCTAGGGAAGGTGTTGAAGCTAAAATATGTGGATCATTATGTAACTGACACAACAAAGTTTCCTGACCTTGCACAAGAAGTTTACTTGGAAAACAAGGGGGACGTAGGACCCCTAGGGAAACCCATTCTGAAGCTCTCACAGAGGATCACAAGTCTCTATAACTTAGGCATTATGAATCTGTTGAACATATCACATTTTGGGCACGGTAAACAGGGATGATTTTAAGGATGGAAATTTATTTTAAAATGTAGAAACCTTGGTGAATCTTATTAATCCTTCATATGCCAACTATAAATGATTGGCGATATTTTTGTAAAAATATTCAAATTTCTAAGGATTTTATATAGTTTTTATAAAATTTTGGCGATTTTTAAGGTAAAATAATTGTATCCTATAAAATTTGGACGAATCATTTTTAAAATAGTGAATCTCGTTTTTGGAAAAACCATGGAAAATTAGCCCATGAGAAAAATTTAGCCCCTAAAATCATCCATGACGGTAAAAATGTAGGCATTTATGTGAAACAATTATTGGCCAGGGTAAATGGAGGTATATTTTCAATGGACACATTGGTCCCCATAGATGTGGATTCCATATAAAATATTATAGGTTTTCCTACTAGCGGTGTAAATCTAGAAGACTATTTGGACAATAAATCCAGGGATAAAGAAATTGTAGAGGAAGTGAAAGAATAGTTCGGGACAAACATGGGAAATAGAGGAATAATCGTAAAGGATATCAACGACCATACAAAAACTTTTACCACAAAGATGATGGCTTGAAATTTTTTGAGGAATCACATAAAGGAAGAGGCCCCAATAGGAGTTCTAGAAATAAATGAGAAGTGTGCAAAGGGTGTAGTGTTCAGTTGGGCACCATATTTGTTGAACTATTTTTTGATAGATTGCAGATATATACAGAATAATGGAACATAATTCCATTAATCCTAGTTGATAATAATGATAGCATTGGTGGGCTGGTAAAAGCCCAAATTTTCATCTTTTCTAGACATAAAAGGGAAATGTTGTGCAGCGCGTTATGAAAGTTTGTGGCACACAAAGGACCCCAAGAATCAACAGGAGAAAAAAATAGTATTTTCCATGTTCTTGGAAGATATGCAACATAAGACAACCAATGTCTATAGGATCCCAATTTAAGTAGTTCAAGAAAATGAATGGATTGATAATTTCAAGGCTTTAAGACACCATTTATGGATTCAGTCCAGAAGGGATCAAAAGAATAAGTGGCTAAAAATGAGGTATTGCACATCACGCTAAGAAGTAGACTAGATCGTGAAATACTATCCTGTGCATTGGAAGGTTCCAACAACACAAAATAAAGGAACAAAGATTAAGGATAAAGAAAAAGTAGGAACGTCAAAGAAGACAAGCAGTCCAACAGATAATGCAAGGAAGGCTGCAGAGTGTGGTCAATCCTTAGGAAGCAATGCAACAAGAAAGAATCCAAGAAAGAAAGAAATTGTGTTGAGGACAGAAGTAAAAGGAAATGGCGAGAAGGGAGATAGATTTCGTCCAAAGGAAGTGAAATAAGGGGAAGAAAAAAAGAAGAAAATTGAGGCACATACCTCAACCCCAACAAAGAAGAGGACTACAACACAGGAGGCAGAAATAAGGAAAAAGATGAAGTATCACAAGAATCCTCCAACCATCACTATTACAGAGGACGATGCAKAGTTTTTCACAGACAAAGTCTAAGATAGAGGAAAGGATGCAGTACAAACCACAGAGGCATAAAGKGAAGAAATTATGGTAAAATGAGTAGAAGTACATGACATCTTATAGAGATTRCAACTAGATACAATGCATCATCCAGCAGTGCAATAGAAAGAAAAAGCATAAAAAGCATAAATGTAGAAAGAGCAATATAAGATAGTGCAGAAAATAGTCATGAGCAGTGAAAAAATTAAGGTCACACCAGAAATGTTGGAGGTGGATGAAAACATAGTGCAAAGACTAGTAAAGGATGTGGAACATCTGGAGTTGGTTCTGTCAAAAATACCCATGAAATCAATATATGTACTATAAGTGAGTGTAATGCAAGAAGTACAATCTAGATCTAGGGAGGATGCCAACAACTTACCGCTCGAACACGAGGTGAAGGATATTTTCCAAGTGATATGTGAGTAGATAACTCTAGAAAAGGAGGAGGAGAAGCAGTGTGCATATAGATTAGAGAAGAATCTTTCAGAGGTATACAAAATCATACCAGATTGCACACAAGAACAGGAGGTTACAACAGAAGAGAAGATATAGATGATTGTGAAGACAATAGATAAGTACAAACAAGAGATAGCGGAATTAACAGAGAAATTAACTCTGATCACACCTCCATAAGTATGGGAGAAGAGAAAGAAAGAGGCTAATGTGCACATAGAAAGTACAGTGTGGGAGTTTAAATAAGTGGAAGAATTATATGACAGGACTGCACATATTTAGACCAACATTGAAGAGGATGAGAAGATCCAACAGTTGGAGCAGAGAGAGGAAAAATTGAATGTTGTGGTTCAATAATTAAAGAAGAGGCATAAACCATGGACATATCCCTAATAATGAGGGTCATGCAGTCGCTGAAAAATTTGTAGGAAGAAGTAAAGATTATGCAGGAGGAGAAACAAGCAAGGAAGGCTCCGTTGGAGCCATTTAAACAACAATTCGAAGGCATGATAGAAGAACTGCAAGAAGAGAAAGACAAATTAGAACATGTGCATGAAGAAATTAGAGAAGTGTTGAAAAATAACATGACAGTACAGGATTTGGAGATACTAGCAGAAAATAGTGCACATGATAAGTAGAAAGCAACAGAATTAAAAAAGAAGCTCCATGCACTAGAGGTAGCATTGCAGAAGGTGAACTAAAGATAAGTGGATCGGGACAAACCACATGTTAGTGTTGGGGGCCTGTTGGAGTAGGAAGTTTTGGGAGAACAACAAACGAGGCAGATTGGACCAAGAAAGAGAGTGTGCCATATTTTGAGGAAAAATAGTGCACGCGATAGGATTTGCGGAAATCTGAGGCAGATGTGGACAAACCTAGCCATGTTAGGGTTAGGGTTTTGGAGTCATATTGTAAGGTTTTAACCCTTTTTTGTAATATAAATAGAATAATTCTAAGGTATAATGGGGAATCGATCTATGTATCCCATCCATGCTTTGGGATATCTTTGTGTGACTGTTTTGAGTACTTGGAGCATCTTTTCGAAGTTGAATTTTTTCTTGAAAGTTGTAGAGCTCAGATGAGGTCGAAGTAGTTGAGGGTCAAGTTGCAAGTTGTGGAGATTGGTGCGATCCTAGTCCACCTCCCTACTCTCTATTATGATTTAATGAGCGCAAATAATTTTGATGAATAAGAAAAGAAGCATAATATATTTGTGGACATATCCCCAAGGGAGGGTGAACCATGGTAAAACCTTGTGTGCAATGTGTTTTAATGTTTTACTCTTTATGTAGTTATTATTGAATGGTTAGATAGATGAATGAATGGATTTACTTACAACATGCACTAGAATAGATATGCAAAATAAAAGTTATGAATGAATGAATGAATGAATGGATCTGATGAATATTATAATAGAATGCATGGTTAAGTAGAAATAAGAAGTAAGAAAGAATATACCCCAATCCATTCCATGACTACAGACACATGCATCCTATAGTCCCCCATAAACCATCTCGGGTGAGACTTCATTGTGCACTTTGTGCACGATGTAGTCTTTTGGTTTACTAGAAGGGACGATTGTGATAAGAGTTTTGTTGGAGAACTAAGGTAGAACCCAGGTTAGCCCATAAGTCCAACATGTTTGAAAATAAATACATGGGTAATAAATATTTTCAATAAGTTGATTTGGTTCTTAAATGGGACAAATCCAATGAAATTAAAGGAAAGCACACCAAGTTCCATAAATTGTGGCTAGGGCCATATCAAATCCATGAGAAGATTGGGTCGGTAACTTTCATACTCAAAACATTGGAGGGATACATGGAGGAGCTCCCTGTCACTAGTCAATTTCTTAAAGAATAATTCTCCTAATAACCTTTGGTGACGTAGTTTTGTACATATTAGGTTCATGTCTTGTTTCATTTTTTTCATTTTAAGTTTTTCAAATTATTTTAGAATAAAACTTTTATAGTTTTATTTTATTTTTTGAATTTTTTTACTCGTTTCTTTCACAATAAAGTCTATATTAATCATTCTTCACTATCCATGCACATTTTCCAATAGGAAATTAGGACTGTATAACAAAATTAAAGCTTGGTTCCTATATGAGTAATTTTTCAACTGTCTAGAAGAGAAAAAGTCACGTTGCACTATTAATTAAAGATATAAAAACACAGTAGATGGTAAGGATAAATAGGAATGATTGGTTCAAATATGTTTTGAAGAGAAACCCCCATGTTATTTAAAATAATTGTTGATAATATTGATTCTAGGTCATTTGTACTAGTGTGAGCACTCCCATATTTAGCTTAAGGATTTTCAAATAAATAAAATGTTGCAGCCACATACGTCTTCTAAATAATCCTTTGTTTTATTTTTCCCACATCACATGAATGTAAAGAACATACCAGAATTTTCTTATTGTAGACCCATAAGGACAAAGAACAAATTGAGGATAGCATATCAAAGCAACTCGTGTATCGCCCCGCTTCCTAAAACACCCAAATTGTAGAAGCAATATTTATATTAAAAATCATTAAGGGTGAATGTAAAAACACGATGGCAAGGAAGTTGAAAGAACTATCAATTTGTGTGGGAAGTACAAGTAAACCCATCGGGGCTATAAACGCTCAATGGCAGCAGGGATATTCTTGTATTATATCGAGGAAACTTTGTCAGAGCTATGGATGATTGTTGGAAGTGAATAAATGTCGAGAAAAAAGAGATGATGAACACACATCATCATATAAACATTTAGGATTTCTCCTTTGTGGTGTCTTACTCTCTTAATATATTTTCGTATGACTAAGTTAATGAACCAATCCCTTAACATCTCACATGAATTATTCAAAAGAATTGTCTTGTCCATATCACTTTCTAATATTTTAGTAAAATGATTAATGATGTGGATCCTTGGTACAGGTAGACCTGTAAATATTTTAGATGAAGAACGGGATGAAATGATATCTGGAGGTGCATCTGAAATCAAAGATAACTAGTTCTTCATAGTAATTCTCCATTTGTTATGCCCCCACAACTACCCACCAAAATTCTATTCCTTAGAGGATTTCAGTGGGTACCCCCTATCAAAGTTTTAGCTATGTATTTGATCACTACTAACTTTAATTGTTATCGATATAGGAAACTACCATTCTATCTATGCAATCTCAAACCTAACCCAAGAACACATATGACAATCAGAGATCTTATGATTCTTTCTCTCTATGTTTGTTATCCTTTTTTTCTTGATGAATGAGTTATGAATCCTACCAGGTCCTAAGGCAAACCCAAACTCATATGACCATATCACTCCATCAGAACGCTTTTCCTCAAAGTGAAATAATAATGTAGCACAAATTTCCTTTCCGATGAACACTTTCTGACATTATTATCGAGAAGTGTTCTATCAAAATCTTCATCATAGGAGAGGTTTCCAACTTTTTCACATTATAGAATCTGATGGACTTGTCTCAATACATATAACTTGACTACATTAATCATCACTTATCTCGTTCCTTTGTATCAATCCATTACTAGCCCAAAGAACTGGTCTACATGGTAAAAGTAAAAAAATTGGAGTGGGTCCCTTACATAACCACCAACATTACGTGGCAAACATTAATGTGTCAAATCCAAGCATTTTAACCTCCTTGAGAGTAAATATTTTTCATGCAAGAATGATTTATGAGGTACGAATATTCCCTTGGGATGCCTTCCCATGGGAATAGGGAATAAACACAGTACTTCCTTCTCTCCAATGGCTCCTCTTCAATTATCCTCTCTAATAGTACTATCGAAAACCCTTCCATCAGAGTGGGATTTACATCATATCCACCCCCACTATGTTTCACATCGATAATGCTAATGTGAAGTGTTTTTGTATTGAACCATAATAGTGTTTTGTGCATGATACGTAATGCATGAATAACATTCATAGATGTATAACCTCTTCCCTTGTACTATTCCAAATACATAAAATAATGCTTTTTAGGAATATCCATTGGAGGAAAAGCATAACATGAAATGTTTTAAACATTCTGATAGATCATCCTGGTGACTCTTTCTGATAGTAATATTGGGGGAATTTTCTAGGCTTGATCTCCCGATCACTACACACCCGATACATGAATCTAAGAGGATATGTACTTTCGAGAACATTAACGATGGTTTAATATTCCACCTAGAAACAAGTTGTCTTTCATTTGACATTAATTATGGATAATTGAGGGTAAATTACAAATATATGAGACCTTTTTAACCCTAACTAACTCTTATAAGAACTATTTTGTTCATACTATGAATGTGAACTAACTTCAGACTTCTATAGAGTTCCACAATGACAGGTATGTGAATGGATTAAATTTTAATTATCTATACTATTGTATTAGTTTGGTAAACTTATGTGAGTTTTGTCTATTGTAGAAAACTGAAGAAATATCATGTCACCACTGAAAAATAGGAGAGGGAAAAATATCGTGGTGAATATACCAGCACCCATTATCAATTTAGATGAAATTTAGAAAAAAACACCAATTACTTCAATGGGATGGATGATTGTCTCCAATATTATGAAATCTACAGGATTTTCGACACTGGAGACTTCCTTCCTGAGGATGAAGCCTTGGAATTCTATCAAAATATTAGGAAAAGTTACATTCACCTGATAGCCACTTGTCCAATGTTAATCCATTATAATGACACAGAAATATGGTGTCTAACATACCTCGACAAATATACAACAATAATAATGAGAAAATCCAAGCTTCAAATATCATCTCTAAGGTCGGAGGACATAAGACTCTAATATCACCTTCCAAGACCTGTAGTTTCCTTGAATGAGCCATTTTTCAAAACATTTGGGAAAGACAAACAATATTTTGAAGATTTAATGGAGGATTGGTGGTCTGATGAGTAAATAAAGTTCAAGTAAGGAGAACGATTGATCTTTGGTCAGGAACTCAAAAGCAACTATAGAATTTTGAATACAATGATATGTAGATTGTATGGTGAGGAGAATAGTACTCACTTTCAGATGGAATGGTTTTTGATGGAATAAACATTAGTAAATACCAGGAAAATATTAAAATGGGAAGATATACTAGGATTTAACATCTTACAAAAAGTCAAAGAATCCCTATATACAAAAAAAATAGCTTGTTCATGTCAGCATATCTCATAGATTCCATATTCTTTACTATACATTTTCCTTCTTTTGGATGGAGTTGGGACCCTAGTCAACCACCTGTGCATTTCTATTGTTCATAATTATGGGGTGTCAATTACAAGAACTACATATATGACATCTTTGAGTATTTCCTTTCTCTCCTACATACCATAATTGTTTTGTATTTTCCATATAGAATATCACCGGAAGACCTAACAATCTTGAGGAATATTGAATATTGGTATAATGGGAAAGTATTGTACATATATCAGGGTTTATGGGAACATTGAGGCCCCACATATCCTACCCAAATATGTTCCTGATAGTCTATTTTCCTGAGAGATTGCTTACCAAAAAATGGAAACCGGCATAACCTCGTTCCTCTCAGGTAGCAGTAAGAAACATTAGCCCACATTCCCTCTGAACATAGAGAGATATGATTTATCCAATGGTACTCATGCTAGGAAGGAATAAAAATCCTTGCAGAAGATATGCTTATGTAAAGGAGAACCTAGAGGGAATGAACCAAAATATATAACAATCCATCATGTCAAATATATTGGACTAACTCACCTTGTAATCCATGAAGTGAACTATGTTGAGGAGATATTCAAAGGGTTTTTATTTTTTGAAGAAGTGCTACATAGGTTTCCAAATGATCCATCTAAATAAAATATTCTAATGGAAGAAGAATACAAAAGGAAGATAACTAAGGAACAATTCCTATTTCTTTTGGATAAGGACCAAGAAAAACTAGAAGCAAAGGAACAAGAAGAAAAACTAAATGCAGAGGAAAGACACCATAAATCCTTGAAAGAAGAAGAGTAATACCAAATAAAAAAGGTAGAGGAATACCAAAGAAAGGAATAAATAAAATCAGAAAGAAGAGAAACAAAGCATGGTTTCACAAGCAGAGAAAAGGAAAAAGAATGAAGAGGAAGAACAACAAAAGGTTGTTGAGGTCGAGGAAAAGAGGAAGGTCGGTGAAGAAGAATAAAATGAAAGGAAAATGAAACTTGATAAATCCAAAACTAGTCCAACAACCCCAAGTGTGGGTATAATAACCTCCTTAGGAATGTACCTGTTAGGATATTTAGACACTTAGGAGTTAGTTAATATCTACTTGTTCTAATGTTTCGTTAGGTAAAAGTGTGTTTCCTAGTGTGTTTCTTTAGTATGCATTAGTATGCATTTGTAATTAGGAAATCCAATAGTCACGATATGTTCCCGACAGAGAGTGATCTGACAGTTCATACTCTCCTCGATCTTAACAACCATTAATCCATGGCTTAACACCTGATTGGTCCATGATATCTATTTAAAGAGCATAGAGGGTCATTTTCCAATGATTGATTGTGAGAAACTCTCTTGTAAAATATCTCTGTAATTTTTTTCTTTTGCATTAATAAACTGCTCCAAGTGGTCGCATTGGTCGAGGCCGTGGATGTTTCCCTGTAGGGGTTTTACCATGTGAAAACATCATTGTGTTTATATTTGATCTAGTTATGTGAGTGGTTACTGAAGGTGTTCATCCTCTATTGGAATACTTATGTTGTCAAACATGGTATCAGAACCTGTTTGGAGATCTTCTCCTATTGTACATCGATATCGTGAAGCCGAGTTGCCTCATCTCCATTTTTTGTCATTTATGTACATTTATGGGATGAGAGGACTGTTCCATTGCATCCAGAGCACTCGTTTCATTCAGGAACACTTTTCTATTCACTTGAAAAGGTTTCTGTTTTCCCAAGATACGGCCATTACTGTAAGATCCAGAGGTATAAAGCTTGAATACACATTTTTTAAATTTTTCGAGAGTAGTATTTTGGTTTTATTTCGGTTTTGTATTATTTATTTCTGGGTTTCTACTCTTTTATATCTACATATTCTCTTTTCCCCACACCCTGTGTGATATTGAAAAATCAGAAACAAATAGGAAAAAGGTACATCTTCCGAGTAAGCTAACCGAGATCTAACCCTTGTTGTCATCGAGAAGCAAAATTTGTTTCTTGTGTGAAAAGAGTTTTTTTTTAGAACGCTCTCCAAGGTCATCTTCCACAACAACAACAACAAAAACAATACCCCCAATCCTCTTTCTAAACATTACAATATGTTTTGCTAGAACATTTGGTTAAAAGTTTCCTTATTAAGTAATAGATCTTGAGTTCAAGTCTCTCTTTTGTTACTTTTTTTTAAAAAGTTCATGCTAAAATTGTAAAGTGTATTTCACTTCAAGTATAAAAGTGAATCACTATAACTAGCTTTAATATTTTATTTTAGAGTTATTTGTTTTGCATGAAGTAACTTCATTGTAAAATTGATCCCCACTTCTCTTTATAAAAGTGGGTCACTTCATAAAGCAAATTACACCACCACATGGTCCTTTGTTACCATTTATGTCTTTTTTTAAAAGGGCATAACTCTCACATCTGAAGTCCATTTTAAGTGTCGTTTTTTTTAAACCTCATAAATTTTTGAGATATTTCCATTCAGATCATCAGTTTCATTTTTTAAATCCATATTATCTGCATATTTAATATGGATTCTACAAGTAATCTTTTACTTACTAGCACCAACTACTTCCAATGGAAATCCCATATGGAGGATTTATTAAGAAGTAAAGGCTTGTACCGGATTACCTTGGGAAAGGAAACAACACCCACTGATGCTAATAAGAAATCCAAATGGGATAATAGGAATGACGAAGCACGTGCATTAATCAAAATGCCCATCTCTCCTCATTTAAGGTTCCACCTTCAATCAATTGATAAAACCAAAGAAGCTTGGGAAAAGATTGAATCTGTGTTTGTTAAACACAATATTATTCGAGCACAATAGTTAGAAAATCAAGTAATAAATTTAATTCCAAGTGATTTTTCTTGCATTCAAGACTATCTATCTAAGTTTAAAACACTCAGAACTTTATGTGAAGAATGTAAGATAAAGATAGACTAAGATCGTTGCATCTATCTTATTCTTTCTAAGCTAGGTAGTGCATATTTTGTGTTTGTATCTACATTTTATGCCATGCAAGAGGCTCTAGGGGAAGCTTATCAAAAACCCAAACTTGAGAACTTTTGTGATGATTTGATTAGAGAGAAAGATAAGCGAGTACAACTTGGAGTGATCATCACTGCAAGTACCTCCAACAAATCCTTAGTTGTCCATCAGAAAGATAAACCCAAGAATCCCAAGAATCCCAAGAAGAAACATCCTCGCCACAACAACAAGCAATATAAGGGTCCCAAACCCACTCAGACAACTTTCACTCTTAATGGAAACAAAGGAGAAAAATATAAAAATAAGAAGACTGGAAGACATTGCAACTTTTGTGATAAAGATGGCCATGATGAATCCAAATGTTTCAAGAATATGGAAGATTTATAATCAACGATGAAGAAGAACAACATCAATATTCATTCTACTTCTTCTTCTTCTTCTCATGGACATGCACTTTCAGCTTCTGGTTTCTCCTTCAATACAACTTCTACTTCTACTTCTGATGAGTGGATTATTGATTCTGGAGCATCTTATCATATGGCTAAGGATAGAGACATATTTTCTACTCTAAATTAATGTAACACCAAGAAAATATTTGTCGATGATGATAGATCACTTAGTGTTGAAGGATCTTGAACAGTTCAAGTAGAAAATGGTCATTTCAATGATGTATTATGTGTTCCAAGTATTTCTTGTAACCTTTTATCAGTATATCAAATCCCTCATTCAGGTGAAGGTAAAACTGTAGAGTTTTCACCTCACCAAGTTGTAATCAAGGATCTAAAAGATCCTAAACATGTTCTTGCAACTGGAATTGCTGATGATATTACTAGGTTGTACAAGTTTGAGAACTTTGGGTCATCATCTTTTTCATCATCTTTTGTTGTTCATAGCGATGACTTGAGCAAACTTTGGCATGAGAGGTTTGGTCATCTAAACTATCGCTCATTGCAACAACTATGTAATCAACATATGGTGATTGGTCTTCCTCTTGTTTCATGCAGAGATGGTGTTTGTGCGAGTTGTGCTTTTGGCAAACATCATTGGGACAGTTTTGACAAACATGCCTCTTGGCATGCCTCGGGTCCTTTGCAGCTTGTTCACAGTGATTTGTGTGGTCCACTTTATTCTCCTTTTTCTGGGTGCAAGTATTTATTAACTTTCATTGATGAATTTTCTAGATGTACTTGGGTTTACTTCTTAAAACTTAAGAGCGAAGTTTTTGACAAGTTTTTGTCCTACAAGGCCCTTGTAGAAAAGAAATATGGACATCAAATTCAAAGGTTAAGAACAGATAATGGAGGTGAATATGTGAACAATAATTTTACAAGTTACTACACTACATGGGGAATTCAAATGCAACACATTGTTCCATATAAACCACAACAAAATAGTGTTGTTGAGAGAAATAATAACACATTAAAAGAAATGGATAATTGTATGATCCAATCTAAGGGATTAAGTCTAAAGTATTGGGTGGAATCCATCAACAGTGAAAATTACACTCCCAAAAAGGCTCTTAAAAATATAACACTGGAAGAAACTTGGACTAAAATTAAACCACATGTAAGTCACTTCCGTGTATTTGGCAGTATAGCATGGGCTCACATTCCTGATGAGAAAAGGAAAGAATTGCAGCCTAAAAGTGAGAAGTGTATATTTTTTGTTTATTCGGAAGAAGTCAAAGGTTACAAACTTCTTCAAACACATTGTAATGAAATTATTATTAGAAGAGATGTTAAATTTGATGAAAATCTCTTGGCCTGCGAGCCTAATTCAATATTTGTGCCTTCTTTGTCCCGCGATCCTAATTCGACAGTTGTGCCTTCTACAGCCTGCGATCCATCTTCGATGTTTGTGCCTTCTTCTGTGATGGTTTCTTCTTCAGATGATGACAGTGAGGATGAAAATCCACCTTCGCCTACTCACCTTCCTCCATATGATTCCTTTGAACTTGAACCAACACCAAGTCCACCGCTTCCTAGATGGGTCCGTTCAACATGAGAAGAAGTTGGTGATATTGTCGATGATCCTTCAGATCAACATCAGACATGTTCATAGTTCCAGCGAGCCTCTTATCTTTTGGCTCAAGTTTCAGAAACTCGTTATCCAGAGACATTTGCAGAAGCTTCAGGTCATCCA
>SNQJ01S0141429.1:0-24555 GCA_010110895.2 Picea sitchensis
TCCATGGGAATAACATCACATAGTATCTTATCATTATATCCTCCTATCTTAAATTCAACTAAACATTATTTAGTGACAGTTACCTGGTGTCCTTTCTGTAGCCACGAAACTTTGTATGGGCTTGGATGATCAATCGTCCTCAGCTCCAGCTTTTCTACCATCTCCGTAGAAACAAGATTATCTATGATACCACTATCCACGATGACCTTGCATACCTTGTCCTTGGTCTTGCAAGAAGTCCTGAAAAGTCTGGTTCTTTGGGCTGAACTCTCCACCTCCTTCTCTGGTGTCAAAAAGGTTTTTCGCATCATCAGTGATCTTCTGCCTTCAGCATCTTTCGCCTCAACATCTTTCCTCTGTGCTTCAGCGATGTGAATTTCTCCTCCTTCTCTCTTTTTATCTGGACACTCGTAAGACTTGTGCCCATTCTTTCCACATGTGAAACATGTTATTACTCCACCTCTTCCTCTTCCTCTACCTCTAGTACGAGGAAAAGTATTATTGTCATCATAATCTCCTCTCTATTTAGTATGATTCCCTCATTGTTCAACATATTTCCCTCGCTGTCAGGTTCCACCTCTCTCATTTCGAGTCTGAGGTTTCTTCCAGTCCTCCTTGGGCTTTTGATATTTATCCTGGGCAACTAATTTGCCTCTGGGCTGACTTCTGCCTCGGCCTCTTTGACCTTTCTTTCGGCTCAACTTCTCTTCATCTTTTAGATCCATCCGATAAGCATCTTCCACCATTCGAATGGTTACCATGCTCATCTGATCCTGAATATCATATCTCAGGCAATTCATGTATCTGGCAAATTTTTCATCATCGCTTTCCTGATGACCTGCCCTAATGTTCAGCTTGTAGAATTCTTCAGTGTATCCTTTCACTGTCATCAGCTTCTGTCTCAGGTTATGCATCCTCCTGAACAAAGTAATTTGTTAATATCTGGGGATGAATTTTTCCTTCATCTCCGCGATCATTCTATCCCATCTTTTGATCTTCTTCTTACCCTTGCAACGTCTGTCAGCTTGTAGTTCATCCCACCACAATGTTGCATGTCCCTTCAATCTTGTGACATCATGCTTGAATTTCTTGTCCTCTTCGACATCTTCATAGTCAAAGTATGTGTCCAGAGCTCTAATCCAGTCTAGAATCTCCTCTGCATCTAGATTTCCCTCATAAACTGGTATTTCCATTTTTGCTCTTGCACCCATCCTTACAATAGATTTGATCAAACGTTCATTTGCTGCATCTTCGGCTGCAACGTTTTGTTCATGTTTAGCCTCAATTTCACTTTCAGAATCACTAAGATCCCCAACACTGACTGTGTGTCTTTGGGCTGTCTCCATGTCTTCAAGTCTAGTGCGTAAATCACACATTTCTTTCTCCATGGCTAGATCATTCATCTTCCTACCTCTTCTTCTCGGCATTTCCCTCTCCTCTGATTGATCAGGTGTTTGTCTGTCCCTTCTCCTTGGCAGCATGGTGAATTTTCCTCTTTCCTTGATACAGAAAGCAAAGAACCTTTCTGTTCTCTGATACCAAAAATGATGACGCACTCCCCCTTCCTCAACCCGCAGGTAAGAAGGTCCATGTCAACAAGATCTTTCCCTTTACACTGGCTCGAAGAGCTTTATGAATGGCTCTTCTATTTCCCTTTAGGGAAATCTGCACCCACAATCAACTTCAAGAATTTCCCCCTTGTACTTTGGGAGATTGGACTTCACACTTTTGCGAATCTGGCGGTCGAGCGTCTATCTCTCAAATCCCCGAAACCCGAAAACAGTCAACGTTGACCCTTCCTCTTTCTCTTTCAGACTTTTCCTTATCGCTATTTTGGCAGTCACAGTGTCCAACAACTTGTTCTCGCGATTCCCGAAACTTGATTTTCCAAAATTCTTATGCATTCACAAAGATGACCTTTCAACGCCACTTTACTCCATCGGGACTTTGGACTTCACGATATCGTGAATCCTAATGAAAAGGTTTCAGGACTTCATCCCACGAAATCCTGAAACAATAAACTGAATTGACTTCTTGTCAAGAGTGCACCACCTGTCCACTCGCTGACTCCTCTGTGGCCCACATAATCCTTTTACCTTTTGGGACTTCACATTTCGTGATTTCGCGATTCCCGTTGCAAAGTTTACGGAACTTTGACTTACGAAATTCCGAAGTAGGAATCCGCTTGCAAATTCGACGACCCTTGTGGCTTGGATCTACGGCCCTACTCCTCCTAATATTAGAACCTTTAGGAGTACTTGTGGTAACTCCCCTACTCTTTCGTGGGATCTAACGGCTCACGGAAATTCTTGAATTCTCTACAGGGAATTCCGACCGTTTGTTCTTTCTTTGAGAACTCGTCCTCCTATGGTCCGACGTTACTACACTTTCCTTGAACCCTTTAAGATACTTGACCTTGAGCCTTCCTTCAACTACTTCGAAGGTTCAAATCCTTCTGAGGTTCCCCCAACTTTGAATATTTCAGAAGACTCTTGCACGCACTCCTGGCGGTAAACTTTCAAACACTTCCGAGTGTTGAAATCTTTCAACTCTGCACACACCTGCAACAACAGTCTCCCAATACTTCGCTCAGGTTCGCAACCCTAAGATTTCACTCGGCCTGCCCACTCCTTGCATGGCTCCTGTGCCTGACTGCACCTCTTGTGTGAATGAGAACAAAATCTTTCTCTCCTGAGATTTCAGAGACAAACCTTTGAACACCTTGTCCCTGCACTCCTTGCAGACAATTCAACTGCACCCCTTGCAGGAACTCTTGCTCAGATAGAGAAACAATTGAAACTCATTCCTTTTCCCTTTCTTCTCAGATTTCAAACATTCAACAAGAAATCATTCATACATAGCATAAAAGAAATTGCATGATAGAAAGAGTAAAAAAATTCATGAGCATAACATTCAAAGATGCATACAAAGAGAATATATGGACACCATGAGTCTAAATCACAACTTTCTTGTATTAATTCAGAACCTTTGTACATGGAGTCTGCTACATAGCTCTCTTTGCTTCTCTTTTATGCTCTTCAGAATTATTTTCATGCTCTTCTAATGTTACAATACACAAATGAGGGTGTCTATATCTCGTTTCCCTCTTGCGCTCTAAAACTGTCTAATCTAACATTCAATTCTATCCACCTGCATTAACTACCATAAATGCCTTCTACCTACTAAGGATGAGAGAGAATCGCTCAAGGTCCGTTTACATCATACAAGTGCGCTTCCACTTGATGTTTCATTAATGGTTCAAGATATTTCAAAATTTGTGCTGGGCGCTTTTCCAGCTGTCCGTTGTCTCCTCGTTGGCTCGCTTGAGATGCTCCTGCATCATGCAACCGAGGCCAAATTCAACAGATGTTTCCTCACCTGATGGGGGGAATGAATGCAATGGAGACAATCTCCTCCTAAGGGGGAAGGAATGATCTATGTGGATATTGGTGGCCACCCACCTATTCGAACTAGCTCTTCTTGATAGTTGTTAGTTCAACACATTCTTCTATAATTCTTTGTAATTGTGGGTTCTACACTTTCAGGGTTGTTTAAATATCTACACAACTTCTAGGTGGATATTGGTGGCTTCCCACCTAATCCAACTGTCTTATTTTGGAATTTTGCATGTTAGTAAATGTTTTTGTACTTCCAGGGTCATTTTGGGGCCCTAAACAGTTTTTTTTGGCTTGCCATAGTCAAACTGTAGATGAATTCATAGTTTTATGGAATAATGTGTATTTCTCGAAAATACCTTTCCAATGACCTATCATGCGCCTAAAAGAGGAGGTCATATGCAAAATTTACGACCCCACGAAGTTGATGTACCAACTTACCCATCGGGGCCCACATAACTTTTGGCGTTTCATGTCCTAGGGTTAGGTTTTTGGATGTCTAGGGTTTTGACATTCATAAGTAATGTTAAAAATTACTTTGGAGTGTCATTGTAATCATTCTTCTTAGACAGATGCACATAGCAGCCACATCTCTTCTCAGAGATATCTACCACCATTTGAGCAAGTTGTTTTCAGTTCTTCAGTTTTACAGTTTCAGCCTATTTAATTTATTCAATAGAAATTGTTGTTCATTGGAAATATTTTTTTGTTCTCCGTATCTCTGTGTTATTGTATTCAGTCTATTATTCCTTTTGTTCTAGTCATAAATCCGGATCATTGATAGAATATATCGCATAATGTAAAATGATAATTTGTTTTTATACATATAGAAGGATAATATTATTTAATAAAATGTTTATTATAAATTTGTACTTGGTCACTTTATAGGTACAAGTCCCACAATCTCTTCTCTATGTTATTTTCTTACGATGATTAACTTAAGAGATTACTTTGATTTCCTTAAAATTGTATTTATTTGTTCAAATAACATTGAGAGAAGTGTTCCAATATCACCATAGGTTTGACGACTTAGGAGGTTAGGAAGGTCTCTATTCTAACAAATATTTATAAATTGGGATCTAATTTGGGAATAGACAGGGCAATCTAAGGGGAAGTGTTTTTCATCTTCAACCCTCTTAGTCTAAAAAAGATGTTAGATTCTTTCATCCCACAATGTTTTGAGAATTTTCCAATGCCCACTTTCACTATGTAGTAAGTGAGTGTTTGTTATTATTTTAGCAATGATGATTTTATTCTTTGCACTTCTCAAAACTAAAAGGTACCTTTGATCTTCTAAATTAGGGATGACCACCTCCTTGTAGTATCTAAGTTTCCTTTTATCCTCTAATTCTTTATCATACCACATATTCTCCTTAAATTTAGAAGTGATAATATTTGAAATATTATCGGTATTCTGCATGATGGGATCTTCTTGTATTCCCTAATGATTTAGCAAAGATATAAGATCTTTATGTCATCCTCGCTTGAGCTCATGGTTTTGGCTAGATTTTGAAGCAATTTTGGCGAGCCTCTCTTCATCCATGTTGTTTATCTTGTTATTGTAAGTTAGATATATAATCATAGTAATGCTCTTGATGGGGACAATAATTTCCTCTATGGATATGATAAGGTGTATTTCCCTTAATTTTGAGATTAGAAGTTATAAAATCATTTTGGATCTGTTCTATCTTTCTCTAGGATTCTCGAAAGATACTGCAACCCTAGACTTCATATCCATATAAGATAACCAGAGTGAAAAGAGTGTGAAAGAGACATGTTTTCTTATTCCAAAGACAAAGGTCCGCTGATTTGCAATTGTTTTCAAGCCCATAATAAGATTTCCACCCTCCATTTATCCTTTTCTCATTGATATTGTTCAAATTGAGCTTGTGGTGAGTATCAATTCCAATATATTTGTATGAAGGCACTTCCTCCAAGCTATTGTTGTCATATACAAAAGTATCGTAGGTGATTTTTTTGGATTTAATTATCATAACCTTTGTTTTGTCAGTGTTCATAGTGATTCTCATACTAGAGAATAAGTCCTTGAGGATTATAAGTTTCTTACCTAGGTCATAGAGACTCTTCGCCATAAGAACAATAACATCAGCATAAAGAATAAGGATGATGACTATACTTGCGAGAGTCGGTCCAACACAACCTGCATCCTCAAAATAATATTCTAATTTATCAATATAGATGCTAAAAAGGGTAGGGGATAGGGGGATACCTTGCTTGAATCCTATATTACGGTTAATTTATTCCGACCACTTGGAAATAACTTTCTCATACACCCTTACTGCAGTAGCTCTTAACTCAAAGGAGACTTTAACCTGTTCTGACCTATTCGAAAGGTTAGTTGCAGGCATGGTGTCAATTTTTTTTTCAAAATCAATGAAAGAACAAAGGAGATCAATTCTATCATTATGCCACTCCTCTGCAATGATCCTAAACATAACAAGGTGGTCCACAATTAAATGGTAGGCTCTAAATCGAACATTGCCTCTAAACGAAGTATATATTAATATTACTTAGTCACTTTAGCCATATCATATAAATTGTGAAGATTAAACAATCAAAGAAGAACATACTAGTTAAACATGGTGTAATGAAAAAAATTTATATTATGTTAGGTATGATTTTATTAAAATATTTAAAAATACATATAAAGTTTTTGTATATTGCAATTATGTATATACATTTTATAATTTTAATGAAGCATCTTAATATATTTTCATAAATTTAACTTATTATTGAATAAAAAGATATTAAAATTGATTTTTGATTGTTGAATAAAAAGATCCTAAAAATAAAAACATTAAGATCTTAAGAATAAAAACATTAACATCCTAATGTTAATGTTTGACTAAAGGATTGTCAAAATTAAATTTTTATTACGCTGAAAGGTATATTTAATAGGTTTTTAGTGCTTAATCAATTTTGTATGGACAAAATTAATTATTGATGAAATATTCTTAGTAGTCCCAATAAATCAATGATTGTGATTTATTTATAAAAACATCCATTTATATGTTTATTTTTGTCCCAATAAATCAATGATTGTGATTTATTTATAAAAACATCCATTTATATGTTTATTTTTTTAGTTTTACTTGATCATATGTTAAAAATAAACATGTTAACATGTTAACGGATGCCTTGCTAAATGCAAGAAAGTTATGAACAATAAATCTGATCCATTGATTTTGGAGGACATTAAGAATATGCCAACATCTTCAATGCATAACCATCAGATTAAGGTTTAAGGTTAAATAAGGTTAAAAGATCATTAATTGTGCCCATTATCAATAAGTGTAAGCCTTTAGACTTAAAAATTTATTATGATAACTAACTGATTACCACATCTAAATGATTAGCTTTTCATTTTCTGGCCAATAACCTTTCTACCCTAATTACAACAAAACAACGCCATAAGCAAAAGTAAATTATCATTATAAATAACCACAAACCAACAATCCAGACAACACCATAACGCAAATCGAGACTCCATAGGCCGGCCAACGGATAAAAAAACAACAATCTAAAGCAAATCAAGAAACAAATGGAGACTTCATTGGCAGGCGAACTGATCTATCTGACCTAAAATTTACAGAAAATTATAATAAACAGACACACTAATTTAGTTCAGAACATCCAGAGCCCTGCCGCTGAGAAGCCCCAGGCAGGCGTCGTCCCCGTTCAGAGAATCCTCACCGCCATAAACGGTATTCAAGGTGTCCAGAATCGTACGAAAAACAGACACCTCGCAGGGCAGAGTGAGAGGGCCCGCCATGTCGAAACCATATTCATTCTCCGCCTCCTCTAACAGTATCCGGAACATCGGGTGGTTCACCGATTCCGTTTTGATCACGAATCGGGTGCGGTCCGGCCCGACGTAGACTGCGAAATACCCTTCCGGAGCCATGCCGTCCCAGTTGCTGTGGGGCAAAGAACGGCAGCGGCGCAGCTTAATGAAAGGCATCATCGTGCACGAGGTCGTGAGCGATCTGGTCCTGGTCATCGCCAGACGAGGCCGTCGCCATGTCTTCAGAATCAGGCTCAGCAACCTGTTTCTTTTCTCTTTCCCCTGCATGGGATTCGAAGTGACGAACTTAATACCAATCCAGAAAACGTAAAAACTAGGTCGGCTATAAACCTCCGAGGATCACAGAGCTCAACCTCTGTCATAAGCCATGTACACATCCATCTTCGTCCGTGGTCTGGTTTCGTTGCTCATAACGATTCAAGTTATCTCTACAACCTGCGCATATCTATACGACCACTGCTCGCAATACCCTAACAGCAATAGTAATTTTGTATCCTCGCATCAGCTGCAAGATATCAAGCACTGTGCCCTGAATGGATTGGAAACAGATAATCGTTCCACAGCTGCAGACAGGATCATATATTCAGAAAATCCTACGGATTGTCTACAGACATTACTATTCACAAAAATTATAATCGGAATGCCCTGATGAAGATGAACTCCATTAAACCCTATTTGTAGCTGTCGCGGGCCATCAAAATAACGAAGAAAAACAAATCCTCCGTAGGTTTCAATAGCGAGATTTGATGTAAGGAGAGTATATCTTTATAGAAGTAAAAGGAAAAGCAATTGGTAAGATACCTTATTACTTTGTAGTTAACGAGATTTACCTTAATATGAGAAATATAATAAGCGAATAATAAATTTGTGTGCTATACCATAAGAAGTAAGGTCAACGATAACATATAAATTCCAAAGTTATCATGGCGAGGATGAAAAAAATAGCCAATCTTCTTATGGTCAACGATAATATATAAGTTCTTATCATGGTGCTAATGAAAAAAAATACCAGCACATAGTTTTAAGCACCTAGTTTTGAGATCATATGTTATTGAATCAAATTTCTATTTTTTTCCCCATAAACATAGTTTAGTTAAAATCAAATTTACATGATTGATATCCTTTTCTATAAGATGTTGTTTTTCTTTAATAAAGCTGATGGTGGATGATTTATTTTTTATTTTTTATCCAATATGAATGAAGGATTGTTTAACCCAGTCTTTTTTCAAACGAGTTTAATTAATATTTCAAATTAACATAATTTATCTAATTTTCTATCATATATATTATTGTGGATAGGTATTAAATGACAACCTAATGAATTACAATCACTTTTTTAAACCAAATTTACACTAATATTATGATACACATTAGTTTATGTCATGTATATAATTAGCATGATCCATATTATTTTATGTCATGTCATGTATATTGTTGGTGGTGTTTTATTGAGTGAGAGCCATTATTTTATGTCATTTATATTGTTGGTGGTGTTTTATTGAGTCACAACCATTAGTTATTTTCACCATGTGTGTTAATAAATCTCAAAGTAAACCACTAGTTATTTTCACCATATATCACAGTAAAAGTAATGTACTCTATTTTGTAAAAAAATATATTTACACCATATGTGTTAATAAATATCAAAGTAAAAGTAATGTATTCTATTTTGTAAAAAAATATATTTAGATATCAAATTAGTTATTTTTACCATATGTGTTAATAAATATGAAAGTAAAAGTAATGTATTTTATTTTGTAAAAAAAATATTTACACCATATGTGTTAATAAATATTAAAGTAAAAGTAATGTATTCTATTTTGTAAAAAAATATATTTAGATATCAAATTCAATGAAATTATAATTTTTTTTAATAAATAATAAAAACCAATTTAATCAATAAATCATGATGTTAAATTTGATGAAGAGATATAGTAAAGTTTACATTTGTAATCAAAGTTAGCATGATTCCTATCACTTTCAATTATATATGGTGTTCATGGTGGTTGTTATAAATTACAACCACTAAGTAGTAATCAAGTTAGCATGATCCATACCATTTTCAATCACATATTTTTTTCCTAGTAAAGTTTTTTATCCAAAATGACTCTATTAATCTTGATGATTATATATATTAAGTCATCTACATCACATTCTAAAAGATCCCAAAGAACTTCATTGTCACCATTATTTTCAAAAGATGTAAATATTTATAATCTAACATTTCAATTGGTCTAAGTGAATACTCCTTAACTATTCTCAGCATAAAACAAAATGTTTTCAATGAATAAAAAAAAATTATTATACATTTTTTTATGTAATGCCAAGCCAAGTGATAATTGTTATGATTATTATCGAGATAAAAGATAAAGATTTGAATTAATAAACAAATATTCTACATAAGAGTGTGCATGAATGCACAATGTCAGTGTCTTATTTTTCGAAGTAGATGATGCCTTCTGAAAAGAATTGTGTGAATAGAGTGCCCCTTAGTTCACTGTGAATCTTGTACACTATCATCTATGTATGTTTTGTATTATATATAAGAAGTTAGAATTGATTGTAGCCTACTCTCTTTTTTGTAAATATTTATTATATGTGTATATATATTAGAACATAGAAATAGGGTTGAACATATATATATATTATATGATGGGTTAATTGAAGGCTCTTCTAGAGTTTTGTTGAGATTATTGAGATATAGCCAATGTATAATGGTGATATTTCTATCACATAAATTGAATTGGCCATTCGTTTAGTTCTCCCTTTTAGTTCTTGAATAAGTAACAACCCTGTCGTTATGACTACAAGCGACGTAAGCGAGTGCAATTTTTTTTTTGTTTAAAGAAGGAAGGCAATAATGACAACAGTTTACCAACAAAATTTGACGACAAACACAATGCACATCGATCAGGAAACAAACAACAACGAATCAACAGACTAGCACATCATGTAACTGGACGAAACGTGCGATAATCAATAGACAAATAAAAATGACTACCCGCTTGACACAAGCAAGACACCTCTTACAAGATAAAGGAAAACATCAACAACCCGACATAGTGGCTTCGACGACCAATACTAGAAACCTCTACGGTGTGCAAAATCCAATGCATTAAGGCGTTACAAAACCAAGTACCAATATTAATAAAAATGAACAATACGCCCACATCGAAAAGCATAAGACTACAACCAAGTTAATATTCACATCTATCCATCGGGCGCACAAGATCCCCTCATCAGGAATCATGCTATCACAAGGCAATAGGCGTGACAATAACCAAGGCGCAACATAACACATCTAGACCAATAACCCAAGAAAATCCAACGCGCTAGGAGACCGAATTAACTGTCAAAACACATGAAGACTATACCCAAGAAACAACTCCACAAGACGCAAGGGGACATCACTCAAAATTTAATTGCGCAACCAGCCGAAGAATTTTTGTTTTCTTATGAGGCACTTTTTCGAGGAAGTCTCCCAACTGTAAAACATAATTAATTTGAGTAATATCTATAAAATTTGTGTGCATGGAATTTCTATTTTAATTCTCTATAAAGTGGAAGTAATAATCGGGTGTTTTCTTAACCATAAATATATATAGAGAGGAAAGAGTTATATATAGAGAAACGATTTAGACAACTAAAGACAGGTCAAGGGAAAACTCGCATCTCACAAGAAACTCTATAAAATAATTGAAGAACTCAATGGTCATATCTCACATAATGTTCATCAAATTTTGTGAACACCTATCAACATCTTGTACAATGAAATTTTTAGTTTTATTTTATTTTTATTTTTTTAAAACCGTGAAAAAGAAAAATGAATGCGTAATGAAATATCACATTACACTTTTTAAAAGATGGTACGAAAAAGAGATACATTTTCATCTAACACAAAATACACACAAATAAATGTTGATATAAAAACAGATACCATTACAGGACTATATAATAAATAAAATAAAAAACGTTGATATAATTACAGGATCATTGTCAACCAATCGATAATGATGTCTGCTAATAAATGTTATGGTATCTATTGAAATCGCTGTCTAAAATTGGGTGAATGGCTATGTAGTTACTTTTTAAAATGGAAATTAAAACTCTAAAAACTTACACCTTTCCAAGCAAATTCTTTATTTAGATTGCGGTGTTTAGAGCATGTAATTCGTTGTCAGACATGGGTAAAAACAATGTCCACAATCAATATCTATGGTCAACAATCCATATTGATGTTTGTCAATATTTCATTGGCTAACAATTTTATTGCTATCATGTATTAAATACATGATATCGATGTCGGTTAAATATATTAAATACGTATGATTAGATATACCATACATATCCATTAAATCGCTATATAATAATTTTCCATTATATCGCTACACAATACATCTAAAGTCGTTGTCAAATAGATTTTCTATCAAAAATATTAAATCATTGTCTAGAATGTTGTTGTTAATACAATTGTTGTCATAATAAATATAAAATCGTTGTGATATATTGTTGTGTGCATAACATTTATTTTCAACAATAATGTTGTCAACAACCATAATATCGCAAATCACATGCTAAACAATCAATGTTATTCCATTGAAAATCAAACACAGTAGTAAATTAGATCATTGTCTAAAATGGGATATCACAGAGTTTAGTTTTGAAATTGTTTAAGTGCATGGATAATGTTGAACACAGAGATAAATTGACACAGACATAAATTAAATGTAGAGATTAATCATCCAACAAAAACGCAGAGAATCAAGCCCCAACGCGTTGAGTTATGATATAGTTGTGTAATATATATCGTTGTCAACGCCAAGAAAGATCCCCAAAAAAAATTGCAGAGTAACATAAGGTCGCTATCCAATGCTAATCAATCAAAGTGGTAATGATAAAATCGCAGAGATTCACCATATAAAATGTTGGAAATCATAAAAAAAATGCAGAGATTTTTGGAGTTTAAGCAATAAAAAGTGCAGAGTTTAAGCATTCGGGGATTAAGCATTCAACACAAAGTTTAATCGGGTTTAATAAATCAATACAAAGAGAACCAAAAAAACGCTAAGAATCAACGCATAGATACTCATTCACAAGAAGGCGCAAGACTAATCATTCATCAATGAATCAATCAACGCAAGGATACTCATTCACAAGAAGGTGCAAAGATATGGGATTAATCACAAGAGAAAAATGAAAAGATAAGTAAGGTTTAGATAGTTGGGCGAAATTTGTCCTTCACTTAGTATCCATGCACAAGAAATAATTGCATTTGAATCTATAAGTCTTTAAACACCGTAGTGACGACCGTCGATTCGGCTCCTCGCCGACTGCTCAGGGACAGATTAATAACTTAAGGATAAGGGGATAGAAGATAAAAACTCTTTTTTTCTTCTCATTAATCAATCAAAACAAATGCAGAGAAGTCATTGCAATCAGAGGTTGGGTTCGCCACGGGAAAACAATTCAGAATACAATGAGCAAGTGGATTACAAATACCATAGGAACGCAGGTGTAAGAAAGCTCATGGCAATGAAATATTCAACCGAGCAGAGGAAAATAACATGTGTAAATTAAATTTCATTGCAAGTAACAAATTTAACAGGCGTACCTTAGGAAAATGCAAATTCTCTGAAGTTTCTATCCCACGCGCGCTCCATCCAGCTCCTGCTTGCCAACTAATGTGACCTCATCGGTACCTCCTAGCCAATGATAGGGGTACTCTTCTTTCCCCTGAGCCCCTCGAGTTGCAAAGGGGCCACACACAAAATACCAGAGAATTATAGCATCCAGCTTGCCTCGGAAGGTCGAGCTACCACTCATTACCTGAGCTGGGTATCCCAACTCCCACAGGAGAAAGTTTAGTCAAGGTAAAATTTCAGCAGTGTAATGTTACGCAAAAATATGAGATCCATACTCCTCCTCCATCCTTTTTATAGATTTTTTAAGTAATTAGTTTCCCAAATTCAAATTAAATTCCTTTTTCATTAATTTTAATTAGGAAAAAACTCCCCCGTACACATGTCACCCATCCCCTAGTTGCACGAGAAAATCAATTTTATTAATTAATTAAATATTCCTATTTCCCTCACCCACCTAAAGCATTCCTAAAAATTCTCCTTGGTGTCCCAAAATCCCCTTACACTTCTTAAATAACTTACGCCTTACTCAATTCCTAGTTCATTTCATAATTAGAAAGTTCTAAAGGAAAGATTCCTTACTAACTTAGAAATTCATATTTTTTCTTTGGTTTTCCCTTTTCTTTAAGTTTCCCTTTTTCTTTAAGTTTCCTATTTATTTTAAGTTTCCCCCTTTTTCCTTTTTAACTAAAAATCAATTTAGAAAGTGTAGATAAAACAACCCTTTTACCCTTGTTTTGTTTTAATTAAAAATTAATTTAGAAAGTGTAGATAAAACAACCATTTACCCTCTTTTATTTTTAACTAAAAATTAATTTTAGCAAAAGTAGATAAAAACAACCATTACCCCATTTTTTAAAATTAATCCTCCATTATAATTTTGACTTTAATAAATAAGTTTGAAATTGTTACCCCCCTTCTTGTTACATGTTTATTTATTATTATTATTATTTTACCACAAGTTCTACTTAGTCCTAACTTTTAATTTCACTAGGTTGGGTGACATTTTTATTAGGAAAAATTGTTTTTGAATCTTACTTATCACATCATTCATTTTAAGGGCAACAATTTATTCACTTACCAGTTAAAATCATGATGTGCCCTTCAGGACGCACTAGGTGCTCCAAGGGTGAAACTTGCCTCTTTTGTTTTCATTGTGCGACGTGCCCTTCAAGATGCATTACATGCTCCACGGGTGCCACTCACATGTTTATGTTTTCCTTGTGCAACGTGCCCTTCAAGACGCACTACGTGCACCAAGGGTGCCACTAACCTCTTGACTGAATTTGGTAGATGTCAAACCCCTGGAGTCAATACTCCGCTAGGTGATCTTGGGGGAGACTAAGGGACTCTAAGGAATAAGGCCCCTTCCTTATTGCACACCCCTTAGAATTATCGTGAGTGATTGTCACAATCTGACCTCACGAAATCTTGGGTCTTCTCAAACTAGGTAATCATTAACCTACAGTTCGAGCCACGACAGGAGTGCTAGTAGGCTATGCAGGGTTGTTGCCACACCTCTCCCTCAAAGTCTCTAGTTGTCATGCGTGACCCCTCTACTCCACATGTGAGTCTAGTCGGAAATATATCGTCAGCCTGCATCCATCAAGGAATCATGTCAACAATAATAATCAATCATCATAACATCTAATCATATGTACATATCTCACATCAACAACATTCAAACCCAACATTCCACTCCCTGACTCGATCCAGATTCCAAGGGGTATCATCAATGCCTTTTCATCCTCAATGTCCAAAGTCCTGCACACTCAGGAGAACCCAATCAATAGCACCTGTCTACGTAAATACAAAAAAATAAGATATCATCAAATCCATCATATCTCATAATCATAATCGAAACGACCAATAGTATAATAACCCTGATCACTTGCATGCAAGTGTCGTCAAAAAATAAGTTCGCTCAGTGCGTGCAAGAGAGGGATGTTACATACACCCCCTCTTGGTTTAAAATTCCTCCCAAAGTTTCACAGTATATAAGTGACGAGATAAAATGTATCATAGTATCATAAGTCTATCTATAAAAAAAAAAAATTGAAATTGATGGCGCACATCATATGCGTCCTTCCAGTTCATCGAGTGCGGACTATAGTTGTCCCACTGGACCTTGACCTGATCTACTGTTCGATGCCATAGTTGTATGCGATGGTCCAGGATGTGGATTGGCTCCATCGTGAGAGAACCCTCATCAAATACCTGCAAGGAACTCATGTCAATAACATGTGTAGGATCACTAATATAATGTCTCAAAACAGATATGTGAAAAACATCGTGCATGTGGCTGAAAGAATCAGGCAAGGCTAGTTGATAGGGCACGGGCCCCTTCTTTTCCACAATCTTGAAAGGTCCCATGAACCTAGAGGAGAGTTTATCACCCTTTCCAAAATTGATATAACTCTTATGCGTTTTCACCCACAAGAATACTCTATTGCCAACTTCATAACTACAATCAACATGATGCACATCGACAAAACACTTATGCCGATACTATGCTTCCTTGATCCTTTGTCTTATTGTTTTCATTTGATCTTCCATTTCTTGGATCACTTATGTTCCCACAAGGACCCTATCCTCAATCCAATCCCAACTCAGAGGCATCCAACACGGTTGCCCGTAAATAAACTCAAAAGGCACCATCTTAATGGTGCTTTGATAACTATTGTTATATGAAAATTCTACCAGTGGAAAGAATTCTTCTTAACGCTTATGTTGGTCCATAACATACATACACAACATGTCCTCCAAGATTTGGTTTGTTTGTTCAGTCTTCTCAACTATCTCCGGGTGATACGTGGTACTAAAGTTAAGTTGGGTTCCCAAGGTCTCTTGGAAACTAGTCCAAAATTGTCCAGTAAACACCGATCCCCGATCAGATATAGTCCTCTTAGGCACGCCATGCAATCTCACAATCTCAGCGATGAAAAATATAGCTATGTTAGGTGCACGATACATCGTATGCATAGGAATAAAATGAGCACTCTTCATCAGAGTTTTGACTACCACAAAAATCGAGTGGTGTCTTCTTGCCATCAGTGCCAATCCAACAATGAAATCCAACAAATTAACCTCCCATTTTGATTCTGGAATAGCGTGTGGTTATAGTAATCATGTTGGATGTCTATATTCAACCTTCAGCTGCTGACATTATAGACATCTTTCCACGTAGTTGACTATGTATACCTTCATTCCTTTCCAGAAGAATAAGGGTTAAAGGTTTTCCCTCATCTTCGTGACTCCAGGATGAGCCATGTACACTCCACTTTGAGCCTCGTTGAGGATCAAACTCCACAACTTGTCGTTGGGTGGTATGTAAATTAAACTTTTAAATCTCAATAATCTGTCATTGTCCATAGTAAATCCTTCAAATTTTGGTACCATCGTTGTTTTTTTTCCGATAGAATCCTTGACCTCCTTGTACCAGTCATCATTGCGCTGTAAAGTTAGAATATTTTCACGTAGATTCGTCTTAAGAGGCATCATCAAAAAGAAGTGTGGTCTCTAAATCAACACATCTGCCACTCTATTAATTGTTCCCTTTATGTAAGAAATCTTGAAATCTGATGCAGGAGCATCGCTCCACGTCAGCTAGCCAGCCAGCCAACCACGCCAGCAAATTCAAATTGCGCATTTAATGGAGGTGCAGCCTCATTTTCAATTTGAAATGAATGTAATTGAATGAATTAGGCTGGTGAGCCATGGAAGCCATGCCTTTGCGCAGGCTGTAGATAAGATAGGCATTTAATGTGTGTATGGCTGAGATCTAGATCCGATTCTGGACTAGACAACCCATTGAATGTAATTTATTAGAGTAGGTGGACCTGGAGGGAAGCGCTCGATGATCCCCTCAGGTAAAAGAGATTTTCATATCTCATTTTGAGGGAGTGATAGATGAGTAGAGTTATAGAGCCGGAGAGAGCTCGAGAATACTTTTTAAATACAGGCATTTGCCATTAATATAAACAGAGCAGTTTTTCCTGCATTATTCTGTCTTATATGCATGCATGTGTGTGTTCCTTGTATATGTTGTGAATATATGTTTGTTAAGCATTCTGCAGGAGTGTGTTTGATTTCAGGTTAAGGGTCTTTGAGGCTTCACACTAGGAAGGTTTGACAGAACGTTGAGGGTTCTGAGAGCTGTGCACAGGAGGATGCACTTCTGAACGTTGTGGGTTCAGACAAAGACGTGTTGAGGCACAGGAACTGAAGTCAACAACTCAAAGGAAGAAGACCTCAAGGTTGTTGAACACCTTGGAGGCAAGGTTGTGTATGAGAAACATAGTTGTAGACAGAACTTTGTTGTAAGTTCTGTAGAGCTCTGCCAGGTGGGCATTGAGCACATGCACAGTGGTGCAGTTGGAAGGAACTTTGTTGTGAGTTCAAAAGAAACAGAATCACTGAGGATTCTCTGAGAAGCTCAGCCAGGTGGGCATTGAGCCGGTGCAAGGAGTGCACAGAGGAAGGAATCGGTTGTGAGTTCGAAGAAGACCAGAATCAACGAGGATTCTGAGAGCTCTGCCAGCAGGGAATCAAGCGAGTGCATAGAGGCACAGGATAAAGGAACCCAGAACTAGTGAACGTTCTATGGGGAAGATACTCCATCAGGAGGGCATCGAGGAAGTGTGGAAGAAAGAACAGAAGTAAAGAGAACTCTTTGAGTTCTGCTACTTGAGGAAGGGTCCACTGAGGGAGCCTTCGCAAGGTTACTGAACACCCGAAGACTCAGCGAGAGGTTGCTTGAGAAGGATAGCCAGAAGGGCATATAGATATTCTCCATTTGAGGGAGAAGAAGGATAAAATCCCTCAAGGGGTCTGAGTGTTCGTAGGAAGCTCAGGAGAGACAACACTGTAGGTGCGCAAAGACTCTACAGGAGCACAGACGTCGAAATACTTTGGGGATTCGAAAGGAGAAGAAAAGCTTAGGAGGAGTAAGCGTTTCAGACGTGCAGTGAGACTCGAAGTTGTGGAGCTCACAGAGGAGCAAGCAAAGGTCGATACCTTTGAAAGGTTGGAATTCTTCCAAGTCTGGAAGGAAAGCGCAGCAGCCCAAAAGGGGCAACGAGATCTGTCGGATCTCATACTGAAATCTCGTAAGTCGTTGGATCGGGAGGATTTGCAAGGATATTAGCCTCTGGAGGAGGAGTGCACCAAAAGAAAGTATCTGGGCCGTTAGATCTGGGACAGATACCCGACATTCGTCGAATCTGCAGAAGTTGCGAGGAAGTTAAGCCCTCGTAGACAGGAGGAGAGAAGTCCCGACATGAGGAGTTACCATCGGGATATCGACGCGTCGGGGATATCGAGGACATGAGTTTGGTCGCTCGACGACAGAGATCATGAATTAGCGAGACTTGATCTGGACCGTTCATTGGGAGCGGACGCGTGTCACGAGATTACCCACATCGGGAACTCGGGCATCAAAGGTTAGAAGGGGAAGTCATTCGACTTCACGAGTGGTGAAGAGGTGAGAGATCCATGTTATGGGGCCTAGCTGACGTCATCTCCGGAGATCGAATCAACGAGAACGGTGTGGGACCACTAGAGTCGGCAAGTAGACAGGTGGCACATTGCATCTCGGGAGTTCGTGAGTAGAAGGGCTGAAAGATTGGTGTCAAGAGTCGCGAGGTATGAGGACACGAAATGGCGAAGTGACGAGAAGGCCAGGAGCCGTCCATCTGAGGAGGAAAGGTGGCATAGATCTAGAGATCTCGCGAACTCGGGAGTTCGCAGGGTGAGAGCCCAAATATTGGGAGCTTCAAGTCATGAGGACGCGAAGTGGCGAAGTCGTGAAAACGTGATAGGGTCGTATCAGTGTTTCGGCAAGTCGGGTGTCGGGAGTTGGAAGCCCGAGGACTTGGTATCGCGAGTAGCGAAGTCGCGATAGTACGAAGCCGCGATAGAGCAGAAAGTCCCAATAAGGTGGAAATAAGGACCTGTGGATTGGATATTTGCAACAGTGATTCCCGAGGGAATCCAGAGAGAGATAATTCGGCTCAGCAGATGAGAAATGGAGCGATCCTGTGAGCGGGAGTGCACGATCAAGGTACGGTCACGTGTCGCCTGCATCAAGTGGTATCAGAGCAAGATTTTGTTTGTATCTTGCAGATAGAGGAGGTAGGAAGAAGACAGAGTTACTGAGGACTCTGTAACGATTGTTTGTAGGTAGGAAACAGTCGAGAAGACAGTCAGGGAGACTATAGGAGGATGAAGCTGGAACACTCAGGGATGCAGAGTGATAACAGTAGGTTTTCCAGGGAGGCAGACAGGGACAACAAGATGGCTACTAAAGGCCATAGGCATGCTAAAAAGAAGAGCCCAAAGATGATGAGCGTAGCAGAAATGGATAGAGAGCTCGCTGACATAAAGCGAGAGATGGAGGAGCTCGAAATGAAGATGCGACAGGGTAAAAAGTCAAGATGGGTATATGAATGGCCCATGAAGACGCTAAAGGTGAAATGGCCAGTCAGGGAGCTGATGGTCAAAGGACAACAGAGGTTGATAAGGAGATGGATGAGGTATGCTGAAAACCTCAGGTCCATAGAAGAGGAGGATTTGGTTCAGGTATGCGAACCCGAGACTAGGGAGAGTCTCAACGATTCGAAATATGAATTGGGATTGTCTGAAGATCTCAAGCACTGCTAGGAGGGAAGAGAAGAAGAAATTCCAGTTTTCCAAGAGGGAAACAGATTGAGATCAGTTGAGGATCTCACGGATTTTCATGAGGACAGCGAGGGAATTTCACATTGCCAGCTGGGCAATGATCAGAGATCGCTGCGGGATCTCAAAGATTGCCAGGAGGGCAGCGAAAGCATTGAATACTACCAGGTGGGCAGAGATGAACATTTGCGACTGTTTGAAAGTCCCATGGACTCAGAGGGGAGTTCAATTCAGAAAGGAGCGTTGATGAAGATGGGATCAGTTGATCTCATAATCTGCTAGGGAAGCAGCGGAAGCATCCCATATTGCCAGGTGGGCAGGGATGAGAAGATGAATTTGGATCAGCCAGAGGAGCTGACAGAGCAAGTGAGCTCAAAGGTGAATCTGGATCAGCAGATGCAGCTGAAAAAAATGGAAGATATGAGGAGTTGAATGATGATTGGAGGAATACAGGTATTCCTACCATGTGCCCAGGAGGAGGGAAAAAATTATGTTGTAGATGATGCAACAATAGAAGTAGAGGAACCGGCCGTGACTGTCAGAAGGAAAATGGAGTTGACGATGACTGACCAGGATGAATTGGTGCAGATGGTGCAGACTGCCCAAGCAGATGAAGAGAAGAATGAGCGTTTCGAGGAATGGCTCAATGATTTCAGCCAGCGAGATGAGAGAGTTGTAGCATTTGAGCTAACAACAAAGGAAACAGAAGGAGAAAATGAGCATTCCGAGGAAAGGCTCGATATATTCAGCATTGAAGTTGAAGAGACTGCAACGTGGGAGTTTGCAGCGGAAGAAGAGGAAGAATTAGAGCAGACTTTGGAAGCTTCCCAAGGAGGAGAAGAGAGTGAGCATTCTGAGGAATGGCTCAATGACTTCAGCCAATATGATGAGGAAGCTGTAGCACTTAAGCTGACAACATAAGAAGAAGAGGATGATGAACATTCTGAGGAATGGATCAATATTTTCAGCGAGGAAGCTGGAAAGACTGCAACAGGGGAGGTTGTAGGAGCAACAGAGGAAGAAGAGGCAGACAACATTTTCTTTGTTGAGCTATGGCAATATATAGAATCCCTGGAAGAGAGGGTAAAAGTGCAGGGCAGGCACATCCAACAGGTGAATTTGGAAGCGGATGAAGAAGAAGGAGTGGGAGATCATGATGATCTTCCAAATGGCCAAGAATTTTTGCAGTTGAGGAGACTGCAACAACAAGGCCAGCCATGGGAGCAGTTGAACCAAGTGATAGAATATATTATAAGGCTGATGGTAGAGTCAACAGAAACTACCAGTGAGGAGCAGCTGGCCAGAAAGAAAGAAGAAGCAACAACAACAGCAGCAGCAACGCAAAGGCAGTAGCAGCAACAACAGAATGGAGCAGATGAAAATCTCCAAAGACTTATTTGGGATCTAGGAGGATTTCCAACAGCTTAGAGGGGAAGTGCATGAGAAGGATCTCAAGATTTTGTAGCTGAGGAGTATGATGCAGGAGCATGGCTCCACGTCAGCCAGCCAGCCAGCCAACCATGCGAGCAAATTCAAATCGTGAATTTAATGGAGGCGCAGCCTCATTTTCAATTTGAAATGAATGTAATTGAATGACTTAGGCTGGTGAGCCATGGAATCCATGCCTTTGCGTAGGTTGTAGATAAGATAGGCATTTAATGTGTGTATGGCTGAGATCTAGATCCGATTCTGGACTAGACAACCCATTGAATGTAATTTATTAGAGTAGGTGGACCTAGAGGGAAGCGCTCAATGATCCCCTTAGGTAAAAGAGATTTTCATATCTCATTTTGAGGGAGTGATAGATGAGAAGAGTTGTAGAGCCAGAGAGAGCTCGAGAATACTTTGTAAATACAGGTATTTTCCATTAATATAAACATAGCAGTTTTTCCTGCATTATTCTGTCTTATATGCATGCCTGTGTGTGTTCCTTGTATATGTTGTGAATGTATGTTTGTTAAGCATTCTGCAGGAGTGTGTTTGATTTCAGGTTGAGGGTCTTTGAGGCTTCACACCAGGAGGGTGTGACAGAACACTGAGGGTTCTGAGAGCCGTGCACAGGAGGATGCACTTCTGAATGTTGTGGGTTCAGACAAAGACGTGCTGAGGCACAGGAACTGAAGTCAACAACTCAGAGGAAGAAGACCTCAAGGTTGCTGAACACCTTGGAGGCAAGGATGTTTATGAGAAACACAGTTGCAGACAGAACTTTTCTATAAGTTATGTAGAGCTCTGTCAGGTGGGCATTGAGCACATGCACAGTGGTGCAGTTGGAAGGAACTCTGTTGTGAGTTCAGAAGAAACAAAATCACTGAGGATTCTGTGAGAAGCTCAGCCAGGTGGGAATTGAGTCGGTGCAAGGAGTGCACAGAGGAAGGAATCGGTTGTGAGTTCGAAGAAGACCAGAATCAACGAGGATTCTGAGAGCTCTGCTAGCAAGGCATCGAGGGAGTGCATAGAGGCACAGGATAAAGGAACCCAGAACTACTGAACGTTCTGTGGGGAAGATACTCCACCACGAGGGCATCGAGGAAGTGTGCAAGCAAGCACAGAAGTAAAGAGAACTCTTTGAGTTCTACTTTTTGAGGAATGGTCCACTGAGGGAGCCTTCGCAGGGTTACTGAACACCCAGAGACTCAGCAAGAGGTTGCTTGAGCAGGATAGCGAGAAGGGCATCTAGATATTCTCCATCTGAGGGAGAAGAAGGATAAAATCCCTCAAGGGGTCTGAGTGTTCGTAGGAAGCTCAGGAGAGATAGCACTATAGGTGCGCAAAGACTCTGGAGGAGCACAGACGTCGAAATACTTTGGGGATTTGAAAGGAGAAGAAAAGCTCAGGAGGAGTAAGTGTTTCATATGCGCAGTGAGACTCGAGGTTGTGGAGCTCACAGAGGAGCAAGAAAAGGTCGAGACCTTTGAAAGGTTAGAATTCTTCCAAGTGTGGGAGGAAAGCGCAGCAGCCCAGAAGGGGCAACGAGATCCATCGGATATCATACTGAAATTCCGTAAGCCGTTGGATCGGGAGGAGTTGCGAGGAGATTAGCCTCTGGAGGAGGAACGCACCAGGAGAAATTAACTGGGTTGTTAGATCTGGGACAGATACCCGACAACCGTCGAATCTGCAGAAGCTGCAAGGATGTTATGCCCTCGTAGACAGGAGGAGAGAAGTCCCGACACGAGGAGTTACCATCGGGATATCGACACATCGGGGATATCGAGGACATGAGTTTGGTTTCTCGACATCAGAGATCGCGAATTAGCAAGACTTGATCTGTACCGTTCATTTGGAGCGGACGCGTGTCACGAGATTACCCACATTGGGAACTCAGGCATCAGAGGTTAGAAGGGGAAGTCATTCGACTTCACGAGTGGTGAAGAGGCGAGATATCCATGTTATGGGGCCTAGCTGACGTCATCTCGAGAGATCGAATCAACGAGAATGGTGTGGGACCACTGGAGTCTGCAAGTAGACAGGTGGCACATCGCATCTCAGGAGTTCGTGAGTAGAAGGGCTGAAGGCTTGGTGTCAAGAGTCGCGAGGTACGAGGACACGAAATGGCGAAGTGACGAGAAGGCTAGGATCCATCCATCTGAGGAGGACAGGTGGCAAAGATCTGGAGTCTCACAAACTCGGGAGTTTGCAGGGTGAGAGCACAAATATTGGGAGCTTCAAGTCATGAGGACGCAAAGTGGCAAAGTTGTGAAAACACGATAGGGTTGTATCGGCGTTTCGGCACGTCGGGTGTTGGGAGTTGGAAGCTCGAGGACTTGGTATCGCGAGTAGCGAAGTCGTGATAGTACGAAACTGCAATAGAGTAGAAAGTCCCAATAAGGTGGAAATAAGGACCTGTGGATCGGATATTTGCAACAGTGATTCCCGAGAGAATCTAGAGAGAGATAATTCGGCTCAGCAAATGAGAAATTGAGCAATCCTGTGAGCGGGAGTGCGGGATCGGGGTATGGTCGCGTCTCGCCTACATCAAAATCTTACTCGCTAAGCAATTCTGACCAACGTCGTTGTAGCGCGTTGATGTCTCTTTGCGTAAATATGTGTTGTAGTCCACAGTGGTCCGTTTTTAGTTCGAATTTCCATCCAATAAGGTAGTGTCTCCAAAATCTCAAGGCATATATAATGGATAACAACTCCAAATCATGTCTTGCATAGTTCTCCTCATGCCTTCTCAAATTTTTTGATATGTAAGCGATCAGTCGACCATCTTGGATCAAGAATCTGTCTAAGCCTTCCTTTAATGTGTCAGTGCATACCAAGAAGTTTGCGTCCATGTCTGGGACCTTTTGTATCGGTGTTGTTTTCAACAACTCCTTGAGTCCCTGAAATTCTTTCGCGCATTTCTCGATCCAAAGAAACTTATTGTTCTTCTTTTGCAATTTTGTGATCGGATTTCTTATCTTAGAAAACCGCTCGATGAACCATCAATAATATCCCTCTCAACCCATGAAGCTACGCACTTCGGGGGCATTCATCAATGTAAGAAATTCCATAATAGCCTCAACCTTTGCTAGATCCCTAGTGATACCTTCTCTAGAGATTCCATTCCATAAGTAGTGAATCTTCGATTGATAAAACAAGCATTTAGATAATTTCCCATACAATTTGTTATCTTGCAGACATTGTAGTACCAAGTGCAAGTGTTCATCATGCTCCTCCAATGTCTAAGAGTAAATCAAAATATCATCAATGAATACTTGGACGAGCTTGTCGAAGTATTCGCGAAACACCCCATTCATCAAACTCATAAATACACCTGGGGCATTCATTAGTCCAAATGGTAAAACAGTAAAATCGTAATGTACAAACCTAGTCTTAAAGGTGGTCCACTGTTAAGAACCAAACATCAACATAGCATAGAAAAACCTTAAGAAAAGTACTCAACGCCTTGAAAAAGAGATAATTTCAGATAATAAGCCTCTTCGAGGGGGAAACCTCCTTTTACCCCACTTAAATGTTCAAGTCCAAGATGATTCAAAATGAAAATGTCTCCTTGGTATATATAGGAGAC
>SNQJ01S0141429.1:27250-49008 GCA_010110895.2 Picea sitchensis
TGAGTCAGTATGACCATTTTTACCAATTTTAACCATAATATATAGAATTCAACTTTATAAATAGTACATCATCAATGTATCATTTGTGATTGAATTCAATAAATCATGAACTTATAATCAGAAGCAACATCACATCAAATACACAGTACACCAAAATTTATATGGAAACCCAAATGGGAGAAAACCACATAATGATTTATTATATATCAAAGAATACATTCATTGGAATCACCAGCCTGCCAATTATCTAGTTGCAACTTGAAGGAGGCTACGAACCCCTATTTACAACATCCTACCTGAAGGAAGCTACAACTCCCTGAATTCTCTGGCCCCAACCATAAGGAGGCTACAACCCCCTGATTCTCAGGCTCCAACCTGAAGGAAGCTCCAACTCCCTGTGTTCTTTGGCTCCAACCAGAAGGAGGATACAACCCCCTTTCTTTGCCCCATCTTGTCACCCTAAAATATAAATGTTGACCAAACTATCACTACCAAAACCACTCCCACTGTCACTGTCACTTTCACTTCCACATCAACCTGTCATTATGTCCAACCTATCTTTGTCACTATATCATCAATCTATAACTATCACCAACCCATCATTGTCACCAACCTGTCACTTTCATCAACCTATCACTCTCACTGATACAAAGCAAGATCCTCGATCACCAATAACACCTCTAAACCAAATGCTCAAACATCACCAAGCCATGTACATCAACCATGTACATCCACCTGTACCAACCATGCATTAACCATGCACATCGTATTGTACCATACCATGTACATCAACTTGTACCATACCATGTACATCAAATGGTACCATACCATATACATCAACATGTACCATACCATGTATCAACCATGTACTATGTCACAAATCAAAACTTTACCATACCATCAACCATATACCAACATGTACCATAAATCATGTACCATGAGATGTTCCTCAACGATATATCATATCGCTCATGATGTGTCTCAATCATCCCATACACCGTGTACCAAAAGATATCAACAATGAAGTGTCTCAAAAAGGTATTTAAGAATATACCAAGATCACCAACATATCCCTCTAACCATGCACCATATCATCAACCATATACCTAAAATAACATCCTAATCATCCATAGACCATGTATCATAAGATATACCAGGCAGGTACTATCAATGGTGTACCTAAACCAAGTACCAACATAACCAAGAGGTGTATCTCATACATATGTTACCATATACGAAGTGTATATCTCAACAATGTACCAACATCATAAGGATATGTCTCTATCAATGCACCATAACCATACCAAACCATATATCAAGATAGCTAAGAGTGTACTTCTAACAAGGTATCATGTCATAACCAAGGTGTACCATACCATGCATCATAAACACTAATCATGTGCCATAACAACATAAGCATAACCCTTAAAAATTACCTATGATCTTGTAGCCGACATGATACTCTATAATACTGACATGTAACTTTTCCTCAGTCCTCAACAACCTGGAACTAGCATATTCTCCAAATTTGTCTTGCGTGATGATCCCTATATAACTCGTGGGGGTGCCTCACATGACAACCTCAAGATGACCCACGAGGACCTGCTTAATTAGGGTTATAGAAAAACCCTAGCTCTCTATAGCTTCAAAACATTTTCTCCTCCTTCACACTTTCTTCCTTGCCTCAGACTCGACCTCATATTCACCAATAAACCAATATATTCTCATAAAATATATATTCAATTAATGTGTGTGTATCAAATGAATATCTTGTGATGTGTATTTATACTTTTTCAACCAACACCTTTTCCTCACTTTAGGGCCGACCTATAATTTCTTGTTATAACAACTCCACCATTTAATTAATTCACTTGGAAATAATTAGGGGCTTCTTAACCATTCTTTGGGGCTTACAACTTCAAAATGCCATAAGTCCTCAACCGTGAGGAACCACATGGTGTACCACCTGTCACCGAAAACAACAGGACAAGGACTATCCATCTATGAATGTGATATCTACATTCACACTACCCTTCACGCCCTTATTTATTAGGGACCTATCCTTCCTAACCCCTCATGTAGGTATAATAATATATTTTCCATGCAATAAAGGACAAAATTAGTTTATAAGGCCTATTTAGTAAATGAGAACACGTCAATGTAAGAATACCTAATCGAATCTTCCTCTTATAGAAATATCTTTCGCTAGAATGTTCTTTAGAATATAAAATTAGTATAAATAAGAGTAGGAGGCATAAGAAGTTTTGTCTAGAGAATTATTGTAGTAGAGAGTTGATCTACTGGAGGTTGCCCCCTCGAAGAGGCAAGTGAATATTGTTTCTTATCAATAAAAGTATTTTTTTGGTGTTGTGGTTTCATATATTATGTTGTTCTGCTATTATTCTCTACAATATTTCTATTTTCAGCTATTATAATAGATCTGATACCATACAAGTGGTATCAGAGCACTTTCCTTGGAAGAAAATTGTGGGTTATTGTTTTCAAGGTAGAGATGTATTTCGACGTCTTAAAGCTACAAATATTTTTTGTTCAACGCATAAGTCCACGGTTAGGGAAGCATTTACGCAGGAACTAAAATTGGTACATAAGTGAACATTATTGGCCACCCTTGTAACCCCTGTTGCTACCCCTTCGAGTGATAGTGCATCAGAAAACACATGTATATGAATTGGTCTAGATATCCTAAAGCCCTCCGTAGATACATCGATCAACCATCTCACTGTTATATTTCCACTCGAGAAGATACTCTCTAGTACCTGAGTAATCGGGTAGTATGAATAAGTGTACGATCTAGCCTCCTTAGTTACTACCCTCAGATATTAGGTCAAGTAATATTGTTTGACCCCACACTTATATCAGAGAGATATATCACATGGAAAACCCTTTTCTATAGAAACCCTCAACACCTTCACCCTTTGGACATAAACAAAATAGAAAAATATAAGTTATATTGTCATGCAACCTTTCCTCCTACATTCGGGTTGCAAATTTCATACTCATTTCTTCCTGTTAATAGTTGGGGAATTTCACCACTGCACTATTTTTCAGATCAGAGTATAACTCCACAAGAGTAAAAAATAAGAGTATAGTGGTCCTGCTGGCACCCTTATTCGGGAGCTATCCCATTGGATTCCATTTTTTCCCTGATCGTCATGGTACCTATCAATTATAATTCCTTATTTTCTCTAGTCCCGCCCACCCACTTTCCCTTACAGGGACCCCCCATATCCAAATGACCACCATTTTCAAGAAAAAAGTGCAAGCTTCCATCACTCAAACCAAGGATACCATCAACCAAGTGACTTATGAGATTTCTTCCACCAATTCCCACATTGAAAAATTAGAGACCCACGTCCAACAACAATTTGAAGCCATAGAGGCTAAATTCATGCCACAATTTTCCACCCTCTAGTCTGTTTTCAAATAGTTCTTGAATCGCCCCCAATACCCTTCCTTCTTGGAGCAACCGTCCCACTTAGATGGTGTTGATTCCTCCCATTTTATAATTTTTCAATCCAACTTCTTTCATCATGACCCTCGTCTTCCTTGAGTTGAGGTCAATAAATTTGATGGCTCCTACCCCACGGGTTGGATCACTCAAATGGAGCGTTATTTTTCTCTGCATGGAATTATCGATGAGTTGGCCAAACTTTGTTATGTTGTTCTCTATCTGGATCATGAATGCTAGAAATGGTGCCAATAGTAGGGGTATATTGCATGGACTCAATTTGTTTTCGATCTATATCAACACTTTGACAATGACACCCACTATTTAGGATGTTTGAACAAGTTGAAACAATCAAGCACAATGGAACAATTTATAAATTCCTTTGATCATTTTTCCTTCAGAATGGAGGACATGATAGATGTGTTATGCCAAGAATTTTGTATCAGTGGTCTAAAGGATAAAATATGAGCCCAGGTCCTTATGGATCACCCTCACACTTGATTGGAATCTAATATATGTGCCAAAGAATCATAATAAGTTGTTTTCCCAGAACCAAAAAACATCATTTGTTCCTCTCCCTCGCCCCACAAATCCTTCCCACCTTTCCACTCCCCTTAAGGTACATAAATTAACTTGGGATGAAATGAATGAGCACCAACTCAAGGGTATTTACTATAGTTTTGATGAAAAATATTTTCTCGGGCACAAGTGTAAGGAAAAAAAACGTTTTATGGCCATTTGAGATGATATTGTTGAAGAAGAAGTTGTAGCTCCCCCTATTGAATGGAAACCCCTTCCATATGCTACTACAGAGCTTGCTAACACACCCAAAGTTGTTTATCTGCCCCATTCCCTCACTGGATTCTCTACTCCAAAAACCCTAAAACTCATTGGCTATATTAAGCATAGGAAATTAATCATCCTTTTTTATAGTGGAAGAACCCGTAATTGTTTTCACCGCTCCATTGCCCAGGATACCAATTTCTATATTCATGTCATCAACAATTTTGATATCATGATATCCAATGGCAGGTCCATGAATTGTCGTGGCTTTTTTGAAAATGTATGTCTTCAAATTGGATAGTACCACATGAAATCTCATATGTGTGCCATCGACATGGGAGGCTGTGACATTGTTCTAGGTGTTGAATGGTTACACACTATGGGCCCCATTCTCATAGATTATAAGGAATTAACCATGCAGTACCACCAGGAGGGACAACAATATAAATTCCAAGGACTCATAGAAGGTTATTCTAATATCATCAGTTCCCATCAAATGGAAAAGCCTATTAAGAAAGGTCATTCAACTATTATTTCCCAACTCCATTTTATTCAAGCAGTTGACACACCCTTCGTGCATCCTGACCTCCAGTCTATCATCTCCAAACACCAATATGTCTTTCCCACTCCTCAAGGACTTCCACCTTCTCGTTTCTTTCATGATAATTCCATTCCCCTTGTTCCCGACAATCTTCCTCCCAATGTTCATCCTTATCGTCATCCATTTTCCCAAAATAATGAAATTGAGAAAATCGTGCAACATTTTCTTCAAGCGGGTGTTATCTTCCTTAGTACAAGCCCCTATTCTCCTCCTCTAGTCATGGTACTCAAAAAAGAAGGTACTCGGTGCATGTGTCTTGAATTTCATTCCCTCAATAAACTCACCATCAAAGACAAGTTTCCCATTCATGTTATTGATCATCTCTTGGATGAATTGAGTGGTTCTCTGTACTTTTCTAAACTTGATCTACATTAGGGATACTGCCAGTGATGTATGAAATAAGCATGTATTCATGATAATTTCTTTAGAACTCATGAGGGTTGGTATGATTTCTTGGTCATGCCCTTTGTCCTCTGTAATTCCCTCTCCACCTTCTAAAGTCTTATGAATCATCTCTTCCATCCTTTTCTCTTCCATTTTTTCTTAGTTCTCTTTGATAATATTCTCATCTATAGTAAAACTTGGACATCCCATCTTGACCATTTGGATAAATCTCTTCATCTATTCTCTTAGCACCAAATCTTCCTAAAAAAATCTAAATGTGCCTTTGGAGCCTCAAAAGTGGAGTACTTCAGTCATATTTTGGGAAAGGACAATGTACGGGTGGATCCTAAGAAAATTGAATCTATGCTGGATTCGCCTCACCCTAAAACTCTTAAGAGCTTGTGTTTCTTTTTGGGTTTAACAATTTATATCGCAAGTTTGTTAAGAATTATGAAAAAATTGCAGCACCTCTCATTTATCTTCTTAAAATGAATGCCTTCACTTGGACTCCAACAACTAACCAATCCTTTTAGACCTTGAAAGACACTATGTGTAGGAGTCTAGTCCTATCCCTTCCCAACTTCACCAAGAATTGTGTCTTAGAATGTGATTTTTCGAGAAAGGGAATTGGGGCAGTCCTCATGCAAGATGGTAAGCCTTTGGAATTCACCAGCAAACAAATTCCAGATAGACATTTGGGTCAATCCATATATGAAAAGGAAATGTTGGCTATTCTACATGTCATGGATCTATGTTGTTCTTATATATTGGGGAAACACTTCCATATTACAATTCATCAACATAGTCTCAAGTATTTTCTAGAACAAATTATTTCATCCCAGGAGCAACAAAAATGGGTTACCAAGCTATTTGGATATGATTATGATATCATTTACAAGAAGGGAAAAGAAAATTTGGTTATTGATGCTCATTATTAAAAATATGAAGAATAAGGTTCCATATTTTCCCTCTCCTACATTGTACCCAATTGTCTCCAAACTACTCGTCAGGAATGGTTGCAATATCCCAAAATATCTCTCTTGATCCAGCAATTGCAAGAAAATTATCTAGCCTCTCTAGGGTACTCTTGGAAATATAATGAGCTTCTCTACAAAGGTTTTCTCTATCTATCCAAATAGTCTCAACTTAAATCTACAATGCTTTCTAAGATTCATGCTTTACCCACTGATGTGCATTCAGGGTTTACCAAAACCTATGAAAGGGTCAAACATCCTTTTTTGGGGATGGTATGAAACAAGACATCCACACCTTTGTGTATAAATTTGTTTTTTTTTCAACGACGAAAGAGAAATAGTCAAATCCCCTAGCACACTCCAACCCCTTCCAACTCCCCCTTCTATTTGGAGGGATATCTCTATGAATTTCATTGTGGGCATCCCAGATCCAACAACAAGACAATCATTTTGGTGGTGGTCGATCATCTTTCCAAATATGCTCATTTCTATGCTCTACAACATCCTCTTACCACATCCATAGTCGCCCAAGTTTTCATGGATAATATCTTGAAACTCCATTGCATGTTTCATTCTATTGTCTCTCGCAGGGATCCCACATTCACCATCAATTTTTGGAAAGAAGTTTTCAAGCTATAGGGAACCCAATTACATATCAACACTGCCTATCATCCCCATACTAATGGATTAACTGAAATTTTCAACAAGTGTTCAGAAACATATTTAAGGTGTTTTGCATCTGACCACCAACATCAGTGGGATCAATGGTTACCGCTAGCTGAATGGTGGTACAACACATCTTACCATAAAACCATTCACATGACTCCTTTTGAAGCAGTATATGGAAAACATCCACCATCAATTGTTTCCTACATGTCAGGTGTCTCTAAGGTTCAGGAGGTTGAAGAAAATATTACGGTACATGAGGCCATTCTTCGTACCCTCAAAGACAATTTGGTGATTGCTCAAAATCACATGAATAAGCAAGCCAATCAAATCCATTCTTAACATCAATTTTTTGAAGGAAACCAAGTGTTTCTATGTACATAACCTTATAATCATTCTTCACTAAAAAATGACCATTGTCAAAAGATTTCTCCAAAATTTTATGGTCCTTATGCCATTCTCAAGTGTGTGGGGCTTGTTACCTACTAGTTATCTCTTCATAGTGATTCTAATATCCATCAATTTTTTCATGTATCATTCTTAAATAACATGATTGGAACTAAGTGCCACACTCAAACCTGTCTCCTTGAGTTGGATGAAAAAGGTTACATTTGGTTATATCCCAAATCATTCTTGGACCAACGTGAATGTACTCTCCATCAATGCACCATCCAGAAAGTGTTAGTACAATAGAAATATACAATTCCAACAGATGCACCTGGGAGCTTGTTACCATGCTGCAACAATTTCCTCATCTCAAGCCTTGAGGACAAGTCTGTTTTTCAAGGGGGAGGACATGTTAGGGACTTATCCTCCCTAACCCCTCATGTAGGTAGAATAATATATTTTACATGTAATAAAGGCCAACGTTAGTTTATAAGGCCTATTTAATCAATGAGAAAAAGTAAATGTAAGAAGGCCTAAAAGAAGCTTCCTCTTCTAGAAAGATATTCCACTAGAAGGTTCTGTAGAAGATGTTGGACACACCTACCACTTAGAGGGTGAATGAGTGTCTTTTAAAACTTTCCTCTTGCACAAAACTCATCAATTAGCATTCCAAATTTTATTATTTACCCATTGTTGTCATTTTATAACTTGATTAGATGCGAGAACATATCAACAACATATATCGGAAATATATCATCAACAAGTCATCCCTACAATGAACACAAAATAGCACAGATGTATGTACAATTTTCTTTTTTATTCCAGACTACAATCCTTGTGGTTTATAAACAACAATTTGAATAAATTTAACTCTACAAGAGAACCAGCTCTATATCAAGACTCATCTTACATTCTCAGCACCAAGTAATATGAGACAACAATCCTCAGGATATCAATGCAACACCGCAAAGAGAGCATCAGCCATGCTAACTTTGTGCCAAACAACACCTTTGTACCATAAATGCGTGCATCAACCATGTACCAAGTATATACCGATCATGTTTCAAATAATCATCAAAAATAACTCATCAATGTATAGCATCATCAGCTTCTTACCTCATGTATGTGCAACTCATCAGCCCTTGTCTCAAGCATGACTAGTTTTAGTTTAGTCAACAACCTAACTTGATATAATCATAGTTGTGCACTGTAATGAATAAAGATCTTAAACTGATGCCTGTGTTCTTCATTGTCTTTTATGCAGTTCCTCAGAGGAACTACTTGGAACCTTTCAGCAAAGGAGTTATAGAAAAATGGCTATTTGAATTCCTGCTTATTCTAGAGAGCGACCTTGTAGGCGTGCCTGCAAAAATATTTGATGAATAGATGTGAAACTGTTACAAAGGAGTAACTAAATAGTATAACCTAACCAGCACAATTTGTCTCACTAAATTTTGATTTGTTATGAATAAATTATGACATTTTACTGAAACACGATTTTTTGACTAGTTTGGAGACTAGCCCTGCCCTATTTTCAGTGTAACTCCTTAAACTCACGATGACCATAAGCTAAATTTTAACCATATATACTTGGCTATGTTTCTCACTTTCTGCTTAATGATTCAGATCCTTAATCATTATAGAAAAACTTTATTGTGAAAATGGGGAGATCACCTGTAAATAACATGCAATGAAAGCACCATCGCTATCATTTCCTTGCATTTCCTTCTTTTCTTCACTTTCTTTCCTCAACATTTAGTCTTAGATATCCTTCATTACCTTATTCATATATATCTTCAATATCCTCAGAGAAGTGTCCCACACGAAAATGCTCAAAGAAGCTCTCTAGAAGCTCTCCATCAATGCTCCAAAATATATTCCTATGACTCTCCATTGATCCACAAAAGGATGATCGAGACCATTGCTATCTTATTTATACTTTCATATTTTAGGTCACTTAACCCATTTTATGTCTTAACCCATTTCTAGGTCCCTTCTTCACTATTTTTCCTTATTTTAACCACTTTCCATAAATAGAGAAAGTTCTCAATACTTTAACATTTAAATATTCCTTCTTGATTTGTCACCTTACTTTATCATTTTCTTGGATTTTTGTCACTTCTCTTGATTATTTAAATAATCACCTTGAATTTTTCACTTTAGTTTATCTGTTTAAATCATCAATAGCCATTTCTAGGTCCTTAACCTATTTTCCTTATTTTTAGGGTTAACCACTTTTCAATATTCCTTCTTGATTTTGTCATACTTTATCATTTCTTGATTTTGTCACTTCTCTTGATTATTTAAATAATCACCTTGAATTTGTCCTTTAATTTATCATTTAAATAAAACCCATTTATAGGTCATTTAACCTATTTTTCCTTATTTTTTAGGTTAACCGGTTTCCATAAATATTCCTTCTTGATTTTGTCACCTTATTTTATCATTTCTTCTTTTTAAGTCACTTTGACTTCTTTGACTTTGGGGCTTCAAGCCTTCCATGTGATAGTCCTTCATCCGTTAAGTAAGGCCATAACTCTCATGGTTTGAGAGTTATGTGACATTTCACATACCACGAAAATGGAATGAAAAGAACTAACCATATAGGATATTTCTTAATATTTCCTTGATCTGCATCATTATTCCTCGGCATAGGTCATCAACCTTTCTTATAGGATAACTCAATCCGTAAAGCATCTTCCCTGCTAGAGGATTTCACCATAAGGGACCACTTTGGAGTTCATCGTTTGGCACCTTATCAATCATGATAAAACAATAATGAGAGCATGGTCCTCAAACCATTTCTTCTAGGATAACTCAATCCATGGAGCATCTTCCATGAGGGGCTTTCACCATAGGGGACCACTTTGGGTTCAAATCCGTTTGTGCACCTTATCAGTCATGATAAGACAATAATGAGTCATCTATGTTTTTCAACAATGCATCATATACCAATGGAACCATGCTCTCAATGATGTAGACCTCATTGATCTATATTCATCTATGCATTTTTATCAAAGACGAAAACATATTATATTACATAAATCAATCAATCAATCATTCCTTTGACATCAATCAATCAAATCACTTGACATCAATCAGCGGCGTCAATCGAAATCAAACCATTGGCATCCAGTAGCCAACATGATCAATCTCCCTTTAGCATTGATGGCAATACCAACATTGATATAAACACCAATTACCAATTATTGATGTCAACATGAAATCTGACATGTTCTACATCAATAGTTAATATGTGTTCTCTCCCATCTCCCATAAATAGACATCAATCCCATCAATGTAATTAACTCTCCCAACTGACATCCAAAGGGACGTCCCTCTTAGGGATTTCCCTTGCTTGGGCACCTCTTTGGGTTGCTCCCCCTGTTTGAATACCTTTGATATTCCTCTGAATAATCTCTCCCTTTTGAACAAAGGATATCACTTTGATGTAATCTTGAAAACACATCGAACATACTCACCCACAACCATAAATCCCCCACAGGTGTACTCTGTGCTCTTTCTTCAAATAGGTCTCTTTTCTAGGTAGCCATCGATAAATATCTCCTCCTAGAATCCTTGGGAAGAAGAATGACTCTCCCCTAAGGGTATGTCTCCCCAAATCTTCTCTGCAAGATGAACAAACTACCATAGCGGTGTGGACTTGTTCATGCATCAAACTAATGCTATACCATTCATCTTGAAACAAAATATATGTCAACAATGAAATAGAGAATCATGAACAATATATCACCAAGTAAATCATATGAAATGTTCCCACCATGCCAACATCCATAGCCGCATCAACCATGCATCAACAAATGTTCAAAAGATATCATCCGCAAATGTATCACCATATGCCAAGCATGTGCATCTACCAATATGCCAATATGTGCATCTACGAACAATCATTGCATCTATCAATATGCTAAACAAATACCATCGTGTACTATCATCATTACTTTCACCAAGCTAGTATATCAACCATGAGTCAATAAGCTAAGATTCCCCAATGATGTACAAAATGACTATCAATCACATGTCTCAATGTACTTGTATCATAGAAAAATGCATGCCATGATATCCAACAATACCATATGCTTCCAATAATACATTATAAGATATATTAATGAAACTTCTAAAAAGTACCAGCCATGTACTCAAACAGATCAACATCAAATACATACTCATGGGTTAATTATTACTGTCGATTTTATTTTACATAATCAATAGATGGGCTCCTTAAACCTGCAAAAAATAGTGCCAGAACCTGCAAAAAAATGGACCACCTGTGAGAGTTATACCATCATCCGACTCCAAGCCATGGCATTTTCCCAAGGCTTTCACAATGAACCATGTATTTTCTTTGCACAAATGATGTGTGTATCGACTATTCAAGGTTAGAGATGCATGGACCTGACTATCCTGTATTTTTTGTTTGTGTATTAAATGGCACATTTGAACTTCCTTTAATCTTTCGTTTTGATCTGGTTGCTTTGTCTTCACCCATACGTAGATGACCCTTCTCTTTGAACTTGAGCTCTGAGTATCCATCTTTTCAAATATGTCTCCTTTCTTACTTCATTCTTCTTCTAGCCATGCTGTGTGAATTCCTCATCATGGAATTATTTCTTGTGTTCGGCCTCAGGATTTGTGGCCAAATCCTGGTATAAGCATCCTCATGATTCTGAGTGGAGCAGAAATATGTCCTGTTCCCAGTCACATCTCAACACCTTGTGGTGTTATGAGAATCTTCCATTATATATTCTTTCCATAATATCTGCATTCAAAAGCTTTGTGAACATATCCATTATAAGCAATGCCATGAAAAATACTTTCATACCTTTCCTTTGGTGTCCCAAGAATGGCTTCTTGATGTCTTCTTGCTTTATTCTTTTGGAGATTTTCTTTTCCTTGTGTATATGTTTGCTTTGCAACATTGTCTTTCCTTTCTTTGATAGATTTACCTCATACTTATTTGAGGGTGTTTTGCTTCCATGTGTATCTTCTCCTTTGTATCCAAGACCTAATTTATCACATGATGATCTTTGACTTTCAAGATCTCATCCAAGATTAGAGTGAGATATTCAATAATTTATTTGACTTTTCCACCTTCTAACTTACAACATGACTCTTCCTTTTTATTTATTTGAATCTTCAATAGTTCCTCTATTCTTCTTTTGGCTTCTTCAATTTACGTCTTGAGACCAATGGTTTCAAAACTTTTACTAATCTCATCATCTATGCTCATGTCTTCTTTTCCATTCTTTAGTCTTGTGATCTCTTCTTCCTTTTCTTCTAATTTAGAACTCTCTTCTTGTTCTTTAAAGCATTCCTTTAACTTCAGGGCTTTGGCTCTTCAAGACTTCTTAGTGTTATCCGAAGATAGTTATGGTGTGTATAAAATGATCACTCCTATACATGCTAATCCTCTTCAATTTCTGCTTTTTTGAAGTTTTAATGAATTTCCTTCTATTCTTTTCATGGGATAAATGCCATCAAACTTTTCACACAAACTATATCTACATCTTCTTCTTCCTTATTATAGAAAAATTCATCATCATCATCATTTGCATTCAATGGATTTAGAGTGTTCTTTACCTTCGATGATCCTCATAGTCTTCCTTTTGCCAATATCAGCATACTTCTTTGCTTTTATTTTGGAAATGTCTTCAAGATCTTCCTTTGTGCTATTATCACTTGATTATCTATCTTCACTTGAAATGTTTTCAAAATCACATTTAGAAATAATGCATTCAAGTTTTTTTGATGATTCTTTGCAACTGATGATCTTGATGGAGTGAATTCTTCAATTTCTTCTTTTCTCTTCTTTGCTTTGATATGTCTCCTCTAGCTTTAGCCATAGATCCTTAGCAAAAGTGCATTGTCCCATGCTATCTTTGATAGGGCTTGAGAGTCCACAGAATTGTCTTGAGCCAATATCATTCTTCTTTCCTTCCTTTGAGCTTCTGAAACTTTGACTTGTTCTTCAGCGGAACATATCCATAGATGGTTGCCTTCCAAATATTTGCTTCCATTGTCTTCAAATACACTCCTCATCTCTATTCTCCAAGTAGAATAGTTTTCCTCGAAGTTGAGACTTAATCATCCATTTGTGTGTCTATGGATCTCATGCAATTAATGAGCTTATGTAGTGAAGGCCACTCTGATACCAATTGTTGGACACACCTTACCACACTTAGGGGGTGAATGAGTGTGGGGCTCTTTTTCCAAAACTTCCCTCTTGCACAAACTCATCAATTAGCATTCAACATTCATTACTGTCATTTATATAACTTGAGTTATATGAGCACATATCAGCAACATATATCTAGCATAAATATATCATCAACAAGTCATGTTTCCTGATAGACACAAAGAACACAAGATGTATGTACAATTTCTTTTGTCTGAGGACTACAATCCTTGGGGTTTATCGGTAACTCTAGCCAGATTAAATTACAACTCTACAAGAGAACCAACTCTATGTGCAAGACTCAACTTAAATTATCAGCACCAGCGAGACAGAGGCAACAATCAACAACAAATATCAATCTGTACGATCATTAGAGCATCAACCATGCACCAACTGTGCCAAACAACCTCCTAATCAACATGTATGCCATAAACCATCCAACCATGTGCCAAAGTATATAACAATAATGTGTAAAATACTCATAAAAATGACTCATCAATATGTACCAAAATCATCAACTATACATCATGTATGTGTGCCAACTCCATCGATTACTTGTACATGACTAGTTTTGGATTGATCAACAACCTAACTTGCAATAATCATAAATTTGTACATGCAATGAATAAAAGATCTTAAAAATGATACAATGTTCTTCAATGTGTTTTATGCAATTCCTCAAGTGGAACTAGCAGAATCTCGAAAAAGGAGTTATAGCAAAATGCCATACCTTGCTTTGGATTACGGTTTATTCTAGAGAAACGTAAATGAAATGCTTTTTACAAAAGAATATTTGATGAATAGATATGAAACTTTTCTGAACATACTAAAGACTTTCAATATAACTAAAACAATTAGTCTCATAATTTGGATCTTTATGAATAAGTTATGACGTTTTGAAACTTTGATTTTGATAGTTTTAATTAGCCACAAACCCTATTTTCACAGGAGTGTAACTCCCAAACTACAACGATACAAGATGAATTTTAACCACAGATACTTGAATATGTTTTTCTCACGCTCTTAAATTTTAGGATCTTAATCATTGAAAGTTATAGAAAAATGTGAGATGACTGTAAATACTTGTACCTTAAACTTTCATCAGGAATTTATAGTTCCTTGCATTTAGAAGCCTTCTTTTCTTCACTTTCCCATAGGCATTTAGCCTAAGATATCCTTGGTTACCTCAGTAAATTATATATCTTAAATATCCTCAAGTGTTTCCACACCAAAATGCTCAAGAAGTTCTCACGAGAAGCTCTCCATCAATGCTCCAAAATATATTCCCACAGAGCTCTCAGTGATCCACAAAGGGATGATCTACAAGAGACCATTGCTATCTGTATACTTTCATCCTTTAGGTCATATCCATTTTTAGGTCCTTAACCCATTTCTAGGTCCTTAACCTATTTTCTACGTATTTTAGGGTTAACCTCCATGAATAGAAAGTTCTCAATACTTTAACATTTTAAATATTCCTTCTTGAAGTTTGTCACCTTACTTTATCATTTCTTGATTTTGTCACTTCCTCTTGATTATTTAAAATAATCCACCTTGAATTTGTCTGATTTATCAATTTAAATAATATTAGCCATTTCTAGGTCTTAACCCTATTTCCTTGTTTTTAGGGTTAACCACTTTCCATAAATGTTCCTTCTTGATTTTGTCTGCTTTATCGTTTCTTGATTTTGTCACTTCTCTTGATTATTTAAAATGATCACCTTGAATAAATAGTAACATTTTCTAGGTCATAGCCTATTTTTCATATTTTAGGTTAGCAGTTTCCATAAATATTCCTTCTTGATTTTGTCACCTTATTTTATCGTTTTCTTCTTTTGGATCCACTTTGACTTCTTTGTTTAGGGGCTTCAAGCCTTCATGTAGTCCTTCATATTGATAAGGCCATAACTCTCAAACATGAGAAGTTATGACATTCACATACCACTAGAAATGGCATGACAAGCACTATCCATCTAGTTTTACCAACAATTTCCTTCGATCTTCATCTTGTTATTCCTCATACAAGCATGGGTCCTCAACCTTTCTTCTAGGATAACTCAATCCGTAAAAGCGTCTTCCCATGAGGGATTTCACCGCTAAGGGGACCACTTTGGAGTTCATCGTTTGTACACCTTATCCAATCATGATAGACAATAGTAGAACATGGAGTCCTCCAACCATTCTTCTAGGATAACTCAATCCTAAGCGTCTTTCCGTGAGGGATTCCACCATAAGAGGACCACTTTGGTCATCCATTTGTGCACCTTATCAATCATGATAAGACAATAATGGAGTCATCTATACATTTTTCCAACAATGCATCATATACCATTAGAACCACATGTATCAATGACAACTCATTAGATCCATCTTCATCTATGCATTCTCATCAGGACAATACATATTATACTTCATCTATGCATTCTCATCAAGGACAATACATATTATATTACATAAATCATCAATCAACCAATCCTTTGACATCAATAAATCATTTGACATAAATCAATCAAACCATTGGCATCAATGACAACATGATCTAACAGAATATAGAATTCGTATAAATAAGAGTAGGAGGCATGAGAAGTTTTGTATTGAAAATTATTGTAATATCGTGTTTCTCTATTGGAGCTTTCCCCCTCTAAGAGGCAAGTGAACATTGTTTCCTATCAATAAAGGAATTATTTTGGTGTTGTGGTTTCCTATATTGTATTGCTCCATTTTTATTCTCTATGATATTTTCTTTTTCCGATATTATAATAGATATGGTACCTTCATTATTTGTCAAAGAACTTTGGTCCTTATGACCACACCTCTCGGGATTCTTGTACACTTCATAAAATGCACCCAACACATTTGTTGACATCAACCACTCTTGTTGACATCAATTACAACTAACTCACCATAAATATTGATCACAACTCTGGGATAACTTGAATGCTCCAAGGGTTGACATTAATGACAAACAACTTTCCAAAAATACTCCCCTTTGGCATTGATGGAAACACCAACATTGATTCCAACACTCATACTCCGATATTTATGTTCCCCCTCTTACAATTTCTCCTCATCAATGTTTCTCTCTTTCTCGTTTGACATCAATGGAAAATGGTATCTCTCCTTGGGGTTGCTCCCCCGTCTTCATTATTTTGTTCTTTCTCTTAACATGTTTATCTCCTCATGTTTCTCTCCAAGTTCCTCTTCTCTTTTGATATACAAGAGTGACTCCCCATGAAAGTATACCTTATCTGAATTCATGCATTTGACTCTTTATCTTGTGATCTATCTCTTCTCTCCCATTGAAATTTTGGGAAAAAGGATAACTCTCCCTTTCAATATGTCTCCCCCTATCTGCCTGCTATTGATATTCCTTAATGGATCTCTTTCTCTGATGATTTCTCTTCCATTGACTTCTCTGCAAGATGTAGGACAATATGGTACTTCCTGTGTATGTCTATGTTCCTCTCTTCCAATTCTTCTCATTATCCACTGGTGCTTCCTATTGTAGTTCTCTGACATATATACAAAACATTCAAAACTTATTGACTTCAAATATTCATGGCTTGTTACGTTCAACCAATTCCCACATTGAAAAATTAGAGACCCACATCCAACAACAATTTAAATCCATGGAGGCTAAATTCATGCGACAATTTTCTAGTCTCTAGTCTATTTTCAAATAGTTCTTGAATCACCCCCAATACCCTTCCTTCTCTGAGAAACCGTCCCACTTAGATGGTGTTTATTCCTCCCATTCTATGATTTTTCAATCCAACTTCTTTCATCGTGACCCTCGTCTTCCTTGAGTTGAGGTCAATAAATTTGATGGCTCCAACCACACGCGTTGGGTCACTCAAATGGAGCGTTATTTTTCTTTGCATGGAATTATTGATGAGTTGGCCAAACTTTGTTATGTTGTTCTCTATCTGGATCATGAATACTAGAAATGCTACCAATGACACAAAAAATGCATAGTAGGGGTATATTGCATGGACTAAATTTGTTTTCGATCTATATGAACACTTTTACACTAACACCCACTATTTAGGATGTTTGAACAAGTTGAAATAGTCAGGCACAATGGAATAATTTATAACTTCCTTTGATCATTTTTCCTTCAGAACGGAGGGCATGATAGATGTGTTCTATCGAGAATTTTGTATCAGTGGTCTAAAGGATGAAATATGAGCCCAGGTCCTTATTGATCACCCTCATACTTGATTGGAAGCTAATATATGTACCAAAGAATCATAATAAGTTGTTTTTCCCATAACCAAAAACCATCATTTGTTCCTCTCCTTCACCCCACAAATGCTTCCCACCTTGCCACTCCCCTTAAGGTGCATAAATTAACTCGGGATGAAATGACTGAGCACCAACTCAAGGGTATTTACTATAGTTTTCATGAAAAATATTTTCTCGGGCACAAGTGTAAGGAAAAAAAAAGTTTTATGGCCATTTGAGATGATATTGTTGAAGAAGAAGTTGTAGTTCCCCCTACTGAAGGGAAACCCCTTCTATATGCTACTACGGAGCCTGCTAACACACCCAAAGTTGATTCTCTGCTCCATTCCCTCACTGGATTCTCTACTCCAAAAACCCTAAAACTCATTGGCTATATTAAGCATAGGAAATTCATCATCCTTTTTGATAGTGGAAGCACCCATAATTTTTTTCACCGCTTCGTTTCCCAGGATACCAATTTCTATATTCATGTCATCAACAATTTTGAAATCATGATATCCAATGGTGGGTCCATGAATTGTGGTGGTTTTTTTGAAAATTTATGTCTTCAAATTGGATAGTACCACATGAAATCTCATATGTGTTCCATCGACATGGGTGGTTGTGACATTGTTCTAGGTGTTGAATGGTTACGCACTATGGGCCCCATTCTCATGGATTATAAGGAATTAACCATATAGTTACACCAGGAGGGACAACAATATAAATATAAGGACTCATAGAAGGTTCTCCTAAAATCATCAGTTCCCATCAAATGGAAAATCTTATTAAGAAAGGTCATTCAACTATTATTTCCCAATTCCATTTCATTCAAGCAGTTGACACACCCTCTGTGCATCCTGACCTCCAGTCTATCATATACAAACACCAATATGTCTTTCCCACTCCTCAAGGACTTCCACCTTCTCGTTTCTTTCATGATAATTCCATTCCCATTGTTCCCGACAATCTTCCTCCCAATGTTCATCCTTATCGTCATCCATTTTCCGAAAATAATGAAATTGAGAAAATCGTGCAATATTTTCTTCAATCGGGTGTTATAATCCTTAGTACAAGCCCCTATTTTCCTCCTCTATTCATGGTACTCAAAAAATAAGGTACTTGGCGCATGTGTCTTGAATTTCATGCCCTCAATAAACTCACCTTCAAAGACAAGTTTCCCATTCATGTTATTGATGATCTCTTGGATGAATTGAGTGGTTCTCAGTACTTTTCTAAACTTGATCTACATTTGAGATACCGCCAGTGATGTATGAAAGAAGCATATATTCCCGATAATTTCTTTAGAACTCATGAGGGTCGGTATGAGTTCTTGGTCATGCCCTTTGTCCTGTGTAATTCCCCCTCCACCTTCTAAAGTCTTATGAATCATCTCTTCCATCCTTTTCTCTTTCATTTTGTCTTAGTTATCTTTGATAATATTCTCATCTATAGTAAAACTTGGACATCCCATCTTAACCATGTGGATAAAGCTCTTCATCTATTCTCTTAGCACCAAAGTTTCCTCAAACAATCTAAATGTGCCTTTGGAGCCTCATAAGTGGAGTACCTCAGTCATATTTTGAGAAAGGACAGTGTACTGGTGGATCCTAAGAAAATTGAAGCTATGCAGGATTTTCCTCACCCTAAAACTCTTAAGAGCTTGTGTTTCTTTTTGGGTTTAACAGTTTATATCGCAAGTTTATTAAGAATTACGAAAAAATTGCAACACCTCTCATTTCTCTTCTTAAAATGAATGCCTTCACTTGGAATCCAACAACTAACCAATCCTTTTAGGCCTTGAAAGACACTATGTGTAGGACTCCAGTCCTATCCCTTCCCAACTTCACCAAAATTTTTGTCTTAGAATGTGATTCTTCTAGAAAGGGAATTGGGGCGGTCCTCATGCAAGATGGTAAGCCTTTGGAATTCACCAGCAAAAAAAATCCAGATAAACATTTGGGCCAATCCATATATGAAAAGGAAATGTTGTCTATTCTACATGTCATGGATCTTTGGTTTCGTTATCTATTGGGGAAACACTTCCATATTACAATTCATCAACATAGCCTCAAGTATTTTCTAGAACAAATTATTTCATCCTCAGAGTAACAAAAATGGGTTACCAAGCTATTTGGATATGATTATGATATCATTTACAATAAGGGAAAAGAAAATTTGGTTGGTGGTGCTCTTTATTGAAAACATGAAGAATAAGGGTCCATATTTTCACTCTCCTACATTGTACCTAATTGTCTCCAAACTACTCATCATGAATGGTTGCAATAACCCAAAATATCTCTCTTGATCCAGCAATTGCAAGAAAATTATCTAGCCTCTCTAGGGTACTCTTGGAAATATAATGAGATTCTACAAAGGTTTTCTATATCTATGCAAATAGTCAAACCTTAAATCTACAATTCTTTCTAATATTCATGCTTCACCCACTGATGTGCATTCAGGGTTTACCAAAACCTATGAAAGGGTCAAACGTCCTTTTTTTGGGATGGTATGAAACAAGATGTCCACACCTTTGTGGATAAATTTGATGTTTTTCAATGCCGAAGGAGAAATAGTCAAATCCCCTAGCACACTCCAACCCCTTCCAACTCCCCCTTCTATTTGGAGGGATATCTCTATGGATTTCATTGTGGGCATCCCATATCTGACAACAAGACAATCATCTTGGTGGTGGTTGATCATATTTCCAAATATGCTCATTTATAATCTCTACAACATTCTCTTATCACATCCATAGTGGCCCAAGTTTTCATGGATAATATCTTGAAACTCCATTGCATGTTTCATTCTATTGTCTCTCGCAGGGATCCCACATTCACCATCAATTTTTGGAAAGAATTTTTCAAGCTATAGGGAACCCAATTACATATCAACACTGCTTATCATCCCCATACTAATGGATTAACTGAAATTTTCAACAAGTGTTCAAAAACATATTTAAGTTGTTTTTCATCTGACCGCCAACATTAGTGGGATCAATGGTTACGACCATCTGAATGGTGGTACAACACATCTTACCATAAAACCACTCACATGATTTATTTTGAAGCAGTGTATGGAAAAAATCCACCATCAATTATTTCCTACATGTCAGGTGTCTCTAAGGTTCAGGAGGTTGAAGAAAATATTATAGTACATGAGGCCATTCTTCGTACCCTCAAAGACAATTTGGTGATTGCTCAAAATCACATGAATAAGCAAGCCAATCAAATTAGTTCTTAACATCATTTTTTTGAAGGAAACCAAGTGTTTCTATGTACATAACCTTATAATCATTCTTCACTAAAAAAATGACCATTGTCAAAATATTTCTCCAAAATGTTATTGTCCTTATTCCATTCTCAAGTGTGTGGGGCTCATTACCTACCAGTTATCTCTTCCTAGTGATTCTAAGATCCATCAATTTTTTCATGTATCATGCTTAAATAAGGTGATTGGAACTAAGTGCCACACTCAAACCTATCTCCATGAGTTGGATGAAGAAGTTTACATTTGGTTATAGCCCCAATTATTCTTGGACCATCGTGAATGTCATCTCCATAAATGCACCATCTAGGAAGTGTTAGTGCAATAGAAATATACAACTCCAATAGATGCACCTAGGAGCTTGTTACCATGCTACAACAATTTCCTCATCTCAAGCCTTGAGGACAAGGATATTTTTCAAAGGGGAGGACATGTTAGGGACTTATCCTCCCTAACCCCTCATGTTGGTAGAATAATATATTTTACATGTAATAAAGGCCAACATTAGTTTATAAGGCCTATTTAATAAATGAGAAAAAATAAATGTAAGAAGACCTAATAGAAGCTTCCTCTTCTAGAAAAATCTTCCACTAGAAGGTTTTGTAGAAGATAGAATTAGTATAAATAAGAGTAGGAGGCATGAGAAGTTTTGTATTGAAAATTATTGTTGTTGGCAAATATTGAACAAGCAACGAATGTGTATTGATGGTTGTTGTCATTGATGGAAACAACGGAGTTGGCGTGCAGAAGAGAAGGAAGACAGAGATCCACAACCACAAGATCTCATTCAAAATTCCCGAAAGAAGG
>SNQJ01S0141429.1:49018-73873 GCA_010110895.2 Picea sitchensis
TTGTATATGTTGATGATATCATTTTTGGAAGTAATGAAGAATCCATGAGTCAGAAATTTGCTTCTGATATGCAGCAAGAATTTGAAATGTCTTTACTTGGGGAACCAACATTCTTTCTAGGATTACAAGTACAACAAGCAACATATGGAATTTTCCTATCACAAACAAAATACCTTAAGCAAATCCTCAAAAAGTATGGCATGGAAGATTGCAAACCTGTAAGTACACCAATGATAACTGGGTGTAATCTTAGTACTAATGATGATTCTCTCACGGTGAATCAGCCAGAATACAGATCTATGATAGGAAGTCTACTGTATCTCACTGGAACAAGACCAGACATTATGCATGCAGTTGGGATTGTAGGCCGATTTCAAGTCAATCCAAGAGAGTCTCACCTTCAGGCAGTGAAAAGAATATTCAAATATCTACAAGGAACTCAAGATTTTGGATTATGGTATCCAAGGAATACTGATCTTACTCTTCATGCATACCGTGATGCAGATTGGGCTAGAAGTGTTGATGATCGAAAGAGCACTAGTGGTGGTGCATTCTACATGGGGCCACGGTTAGTATCTTGGTTCAGCAAGAAACAAAGTTCCATTGCCTTATCTACAGCAGAAGCAGAATACGTGGCTGCAGCATCTTGTTGCACCCAACTTATTTGGATGATGCAAACCCTTCAAGACTTTCAAATCAAATGTTCATCTCCTATCTCTATTATGTGTGATAATACAAGTTCCATCAGTATCTCAAAGAATCCTGTTATGCATTCCAAGACCAAGCACATTCCCATCAAATATCACAGAGAGAAAGAATGGGGTTTGGTGTCTGGGGAATGGAACAGCATTGCATGAACTGGATCTGAAGCCTTGGGACAGATCAGGTATGTCATGTGGGAGACATGGGAATGGGAGAATCAGGGACCAGTGAAGTATGGGGCAGGTGGAGTGTGGACATAGGAATGGCACTGGGGCGTTGGACGGGATGGGTCATTAGTGGAATGGGACAACAGGGAGACTTGTTGGTGGGCTGGACAGGAACATGGTGGGATTATCATGGAAGGGCAGTTGGTGGGAGACGTGGTTGGTGTGTTTGGTGGCGAGCAGCAAAGGAGTTAGCGTCACCGAAAAGACTGAGATCCACAACCACAGGATCTCATTCAAATTCCAGAAAGAAGCGAGAGCCGTCCCGAGATGAGCTTGACTGCGAGAATCTTCCGCTCCGGGGAAAAGCCAAAGGTGAAATCCCGTTAGTCTGGACCCGTCAAATCGAAAAGTCCAGGAACCGTTGATCACTTTACTCTACTCTGGATCGAGTTGGACAGTATCCAAATCACTTCGTCAGCAAAGCCGAAATGCGATATGTGATTTCATGATTGTCCAGCAGCCAGATTAAATTAAGGATACGGGCGTTCCATTTGTATGGGCAACGTGGCGGCAAGGAAGCTACGCCGGAGGTAGGATCGGGATTTTATAATGCAAGAACACAATGCAACGAAAACCAGATTTCACGAAATGCGAAAATCAGGCCGAATCTGAAGCCGTCCGGATCAACATGTGTCTGAGCAGATTGATCAACTCATGGCAATAAATGCACGTCGACAAGGGACCCATTAGCACAACCGAGAGAATAGCCGGTGTCGGGAAGATTCAACACTTGAGCCGCAATTATGTCCGCGAATGGTGACACATGGCGATGTTTAACCGCGATGTCAAAACACGTGTGACATCCCGGCCCGAGGAAGGCATGGCGATTGGGACTTTGATAATATGAGAACGCACTGAAACTCAGAAATCGCGATATGCGATTTTTTGCGATGTAACTAAAGTTGGTAGAAGTGATCTGGGCCGTTGATTATCTAAATGGAGTATGGGGATGGGACTTTGAATGACAAAGTCACTTGACATGAAAAACCCCGATTTCGCGATATGCGATGTCATGATTCAATCGTGTAGTTAGACAAGGTTATACGGGCCGTTGATCTCGAACATCGAGGAGAATCGAGAATCGAAATTCTACTCGAACGTATTACTCGACGCCATAAAATTCCATCGCGATGGGTGAAATCGAGAGCATCGAGACCGTCCATCGAGGGCCAGTGTCAATCAACGAGTCGACGCTATCGCCGTCGGGATGTCCGAATCCGGGCACAAAGGTTTATGCAATTAATCGCGATCCATGAAATCAAGATAAGTGGGAGATTACGGTATCGTACAGCGTGAAGAACCAGAGCGATTAGTGGATGCGATTTGTCTCGAGGGGAATAAGGTGGCGGATTCACGAGTACTTGATCCGTGAACGAAATTCGACCGAAGTGAAACCACGTCGGGATTTGGTAGATGAGAAAATCAGTGAATCATTGATGTAACAAAACTTCAAGTAGCCAAACGGGGACAGCTTATGGTCATGGTAATGAGTCGTATGGACCATTGTAGCCTTGTATTGGGGTTAAATCTCGAGGTCGGGGATCGGGAATCAGGGAGGCATGTACATTGTGACATCAACGCCAAAAATCCCGATGAAGGCGTTTGGCCAGAGGTCATGTGTTGGCAATTATGGGGCCAAGGTCCTATAGCCAATGAGGGCTAGCAGTGGAAAGAAGCTGGCGTGTAAATTTATTTCAAGTTTAAGACTGGAATTTCCCTCACAGTAATAAATATAAGGACCCAATGACGTTGAATAGTTCTGTACCCTTAGGTTTAAAAAGAGTCGAGCTCTCGGCAAAGTGAGAGAAGAGGAGCGGGGAGGCCATGTCACCCGACAATAAGGATATCACAGTGCGTGAGGTCATTGAAGCGGCGACATATGAAAGTTGAAAGAAGGAGAACCTCCCATGGCGATCCAGCCGAATCACATTGTGAGAGAGATCTGGGTTGTAGGTTACTGCGACCACGAGATCGGAGGTCTCTTCTCGAGTTTATTTAGGTTATTTAATATGTGTCCCTTTGGTAACTACTTGGCGATACGTAGATGCATGGGGTTACTCTTAGAAATATTTTACATTACTGTCACCGCCACTAGGTATTGCACGATCGGTGTGAAAAATTAATGAAAGCATTGAATTGGCCGGTGAGTATGAGGGTTAACCGCCTGATGAGAAGTTGGGTGCTATCTTAGGTTGAAGCTCCCTTTCAGGAAAGGCTGGTAAATGAGAAGGTTGTAGCCGCCTGGTGAAACTGCGTACTAGTATGAGTCGCACTAGTACATGGTTGTAGAATGTTTTCTTAATAATATTCATTGAAGACGGAGACAACCTCGGTGATTTGGTTCTCGATTTGGGTTTCCACCTTAAATCACGGTGTTCATGTGTGCTACTCATGGGTGTTAGGTTATTTTGTTGATTACTGTTTAAAAGACATGTCGTTGAATGAAGAAACCCATAATAAGATCTTTGGATGCACTCGATTTCATAAGAATATACAACAATGATCTCCTAGAGTAGATGAATGAAGAAATCCATAATAAGATCTTTGGATGCACTACTGATTTCATAAGAATATACAACAACTGATCTCTATAAAGTAGACTAAGATTTTTCTATGAAAGAAAATATAAAAAGGGATTGATAGCTCAAATACTGATTCACCCCCCCCTCTCAGTATTTTCCAACAATTGTAATAGAGTGGTGCTCTATTGGAGATTTCCCCCTTTAAGAGGCAAGTGAACATTGTTTCCTATCAATAAAGGTATTATTTTGGTGTTGTGGTTTCCTATATTGTATTGTTCCATTTTTATTCTCCATGATATTTTTTTTTTGGGCTATTATAATAGATATGGTACCTTCATTATTCCTCAAAGAACTTTGGTCCTTATGAACACACCTCCCGAGATTCGTGTACACTTCATCAAATGCACCCAACACATTTGTTGACATCAACCATTCTTGTTGACATCAATGACAACTAACTCACCATAAATATTGATCACAACTCTAGGGTATCTCGAATGCTCCAAGGATTGACATTAATTACAAACAAATTTCCAAAAATACTCTGCTTTGGCATTGATGGCAACACCAACATTGATTCCAACACTCATACTCCGATATTTATGTTCCCCCTCTTACAATTTCTCCTCATCAATGTTTCTCTCTTTCTCATTTGACATCAATGGAAAATGGTATCTCTCCTTGGGGTTTCTCCCCTCTTCTTCATTCTTTTGTTCTTTCTCTTAACATGTTTATCTCCTCATGTTTCTCTCCAAGTTCCTCTTCTCTTTTGATATAAAAGAGTGACTCCCCATGAAAGTATACCTTATCTGACTTCATGTACTTGACTCTTTATCGTTTGATATATCTCTTTCTCTCCCATTGAAATTTTGGGAAAAAGGATAACTCTCCCTTTCAATATGTCTCCCCCTATCTGCATGCTATTGATATTCCTTAATGGATCTCTTTCTCTGATGATTTCTCTTCCATTGAATTCTCTGCAAGAAGTAGGACAATATGGGACTTCTTGTGTATGTCTACATTACTCTATTCCAATTTGTCTCATTATCCATTGGTTCTTCCTCTTGTAATTCTCTAACATATATACAAAACATTCAAAACTTATTGAATTCAAATATTCATGGCTTGTTACGTTCATTGTTTAGACATGAATGAACATATTGTTCAACAATGTCCCTATGATGATATAGCTTTCGTTGAAGGTTTCTATTTCCATATTCTATTATTCCTTTCACTGCTTGTATTGTTGTGACATATTGATTCCACTGATACAAGTTGTAGATATTCTCTATCATATATCTATCTAGACCTTCAACTAATATCATAAATCCATCTATTTACATATGTCATAAGTTGTCCATAACTCTTCTACTGAATTGTCCACAATGTTGACCCATCTGTCACTATACTATCATGATGGATTATTGTTGTAACTAATCATCACATATTCTTGTTTCTCAGACTGAATCAAATATTTCCACTACTATGCAATGCATCCATGAACCTGTAATGAATATATCATTTCCTAAAAGTGTGTCAATGTTATTTAGTTGATATATACATGGGAACACTACTTCTCAATCGATGAATCTATCATTATGTACTTATTCTATAAGAATTCTATGAATCTGTCTTTGCAAAAAATTCAAACTTCTCAAAGGATGGTTGTTTGATATATAGCGCCTACTGCATAGACTCCCCCTATTGAATATTTATAGTTACTGGGATTATCCAAGCCGGATGGCTCATAAAAATACCTGGTCTGATGCAGAGTAATATTCCTCTTCATCTGTAGATTCATCATCTCTTTGAACTCTGACTACTTCCTCTTTTCATGTGTATTCATTATGATCTTGCACAAAAATTCTTTAGAGCACACTATCTTGGACCTATTATTTGTTCACCTTCTCTTCATTTCTTTCTTGTAGTACTGGAAATACTACGATCTATGGGACTTGTTCTTTATTCATATTCTCTTATTGTATTTGTTCTCTTTTCCAAACCTTCGTGTATCTGACATCAATGTTTTCTTTCATGGAAGACTCTATCATGATTCTACAATTTCTATATATGTGACCATAATTGTGGCATTTGTAACATTCAATGTTATGTGGAGCCATGCAAGCATTTCTTTCTTGAATATTTCTTCCATAAGCCCTTAATCTACAACTTTATTTCCAAAGTTAGTACAATTAAAATAATGACCATAAAAGAAATTTACATACTTAGAAGGGAATGATATTCTTTGTGGTGTAGTCCTTCTGAATTCATACCTTGGTTGATCATGATATTCTCTTATATTGATTCCTTCATCATGATTGAATCTTCTTTTATTGTTGAATGTGGAAGGTCTTGTTAAAGATGTATTGCTATTATACTCATTCTTCTTTTATTCTTGTTGACTATGATTCCTTCCTTTGAGTACTTATGCATAACTCTTTATATTTTCTTCATTCTTCTTTTCTAGCAACCTGGAGTGCTTCTATTAAAATTTCTTTACTGATGATGTGTATTTCTATCTCTCTTCAACGTTCTAGCTGAGCTTGATGATTTCAACTCTCAATGTGACAACTTATTCTTCAAGATTCTCAACCTCTTCTTTGTTCTTCATCATCTGAATATTCATGGCTTCTCATGTTCTCTTTGATTCTTCAAGTTGGATATTCAAGGAGATGATTTATTCTTCAATTATTCTTTCTTGTTCACTAAATTTATCTTCAAGGTGGTTTAAATATTCATATATTTCCTTGAGATGATCTGTCAAAATATTATCTCTCTTCTCTGCTTCCTTTCTTTGTGTTGTTACTTTGTCTTCCAAACATTTCTTCTTTTCCATTTGACTTTTGTATATTTCTTCAATCCTTCTAGATTCTTGAAGTTGAGTTTTTAGATTCACGATGATCTCTTGGGATTCTTCATAACTTTATTGAGAATTATTCTTGACTAGTTGTTCCTCAAAATACTTGTTTTTCTTCCTTCCTTTTGTGAATTCATCTAAGGCACTGATTAATTATACTTCAAGTTCTACTATTCCTTATTCACCATCTTCTTCTTCAGAATATGTTTAACATGATGAGCATATTTCTTCTTGTTTTTTTCTTGCATCCTTTTTAGTGTTCTATGGCTTTGTAATGGGAGATTCCTCAAATTAGATTTTTTGTAGCTTATCCCAAAGTTCTTTAACTGATGAAAAATTTCCAACTTTGTATTTTACTCAATCACATAATCCTTCCGATATGAAATCCATTTCTAATTTATTGTTTATTTTCAATTCCTTATTGGTTGCAGTGTTTGGTTTCTTTGTAGCGGTGTTTCCGGTCATGACTGATTGTCAAACATCAAATGCTTGTGCTCCTATAAATTATTTCATCCCGATATTACACATCTCATAGTTACGATCAATATGACCATCAAACCATGGTATTCCATTTTTTGTGTATGCACTATCCACGATATACCTTCCAGTGATTAAATTGTTTCTTGAAGCAACCAACTATGATTCCAATGTTGGAATACTGAGAGGGGGCAGGGATGAATTAGTATAAACACTTTTACCACTTTTAACCACAATATATAAAATTCAACTTTATCGGCAGTATATCATCAATGTATCATCTATGACTACATTCATTAAATCATCAACATATAATCATAAGAAACATCACATCAACAACATCACATCAAATACAAAGTACACTATAATTTACATGGAAACCCAAATGGGAGAAAACCATAGAAATATTTCTTATTTATCAAAGAATACATTCATTGGAAGCACCAAATTCCCAATTCTCCAGATGCAACTAGGAGGATACGACCCCTTATTTATAGGATCCAACCTAAAGGAAGCTACAACTTCTTGAATTCTCTAGCTCCAACCAGAAGGAATCTACAACCCCTTGATTATCAGTCTCCAACCCGAAGAAAGATCCAACTTCTTGTGTTCTCCATGATCTGGGACAATCCAAGAATGATCACAGAGGTCTAGAAGGATTAAAAATGCTCACAGGGATCCAGAAAGGGTCAAAATTGTTCAAAATTTTATGATCTCAAAAGTTTTATAAAATGACATTAATGCGAAGATCTCATTGTCATATTTCCAATGGTGAAAACAATGCATCAAATGGAGCTTGTATGCAAAAGTTATGGGTAGTAAAAATTCAAGTCAACCCTGAAGAGACATGTGGCACATAAGTAGACCAACCAGATCTTTACATGTGGCTATCCTTCATTGGATTATATTATATTGGTTATTATTTTGGTATATATATATATATAATAACATACCTATTCCAAAAGATTCTTATGGGAGTTTGTTTGTATACAAAAATATTATAACCTATTTTCTAAGTTCACTTGGGAGTTGTTATAACCATTTCAAAGTATGCATGGGGGTTTATTAAAATACATATTGTATATAGTATATAACAAAACAAATATTTGATTTCGACATGAAGAGAACCCATGACCCACCCACTCACCAACAATTTAAATAACCTCCGCTAGCCAACATATGATGAATGTGGTTTGTTAAAACAAACCACTATATTTGTCATAAAATGTTGTTGCAGGTTAACATATATTTTGGGTTTGGTTATAAACCAACCAAACTATATTTAGATACTAATCCAATAATTTTAGGATTTTTTTAAGAGTTGTTGCCTATTTAATGTCACACACACCAACACATTACGCACAACATTTTTGTGTTACACACAAGTGTTTTGTGTTTTACACAATATTTATGGTGTTTTACACAATTTTATTTTGTGTTTTTGAACACAACATTCTTATGTACAAAATATTTTCTCATTTTCCTTTGGAAGTGAACTTTGTAGTCTTTTGAGAGTTATAGGGCATTTATAGTCATTGAACTCGGTTTTCCAAGACCGAGTCGATGGTGACAGTCTTATACTCATTTGTAAGCCAAAATTCTACAAATTTGGGGTTTGTGAGTTGTAAGAGAACCTTTGGGCATTTTGTAAAGAAATATATAGTGTTTATAATCATTGGGTTCGTTTTTTCAAGATGGTCTTGAATTTGACATTTGTAATTGAGTTTGAGTAACATGCAAGAAGGTCATTGTGAAACACAATTATTTGTTTCATGTGATTTTGTATATGCTCAAGTATGAATGATTATGCAAGTTATGTTCATCGGTTAAAGTGTTTGGTTAAGTAAGATATGACACTTCCATGCTATAAGAATTGTTAATAAAATAATCATGGAATAAGAAAGTGGTGTCATACTTAATACTATTTGAGGATCAAATGATATTAGAGATAGTCGGTTCTGATCAAGTGGTGTATGATTTCTAATCCATTTTCAGATCACTTCGGATCCAACCGGAAGGAGGATACAATCCCCTTTCCTTTCCCTATCCTATCACCCTAAAATATAAATGTATACCAAACTGTCACTACCACTATCACTGTCACTGTCACTATCATTGTCACTGTCATTGTCATTGTCACTATCACTGCCACATCAACTTGTAAGCTGTCACATCAACCTGTCATTGTATCCAATCTGTATCAGTCATAGTATCATCAACCTGTAACTATAACCAACCTATCATTGTCACTAATACAAAACTAGATCCTTGATCACCAACAACACCTCTCAACTAGATGCCCAAACATCACCAAACTTTGTACATCAACCATGTAAATCAACTATGTACACCAACATGTACCAACCATGCATCAACCATGCATATCAACTTGTACCATACCATGTACATGAATGATGTACATCAATATGTACCATACCATGTACATATACCATGTAGATCAACATGTGCCATACAATGTACATCAACATGTACCATACCATGTATCAACCATGTACCTTTTCATGCATCAAACTTGTGCCATACCATCAACCATATTCCAATATGTACCATAAATCATGTACCATAATATGTGCCTCAACCATATACCATATCACTGATGATATGTTGCAATCATCCCATACACCATGTACCATAAGATATCAACAATGAAGTTCCTCAAAAAGGTACTCAAGCATGTACCAATATCACTAGCATATACCTCTAAACATGCACCATATCATCAACCATATACCTAAAACACCATCCCAATCATCCATAGACCATGTATCATAAGATACACCAAGAAAGTACTATCAATGGTGTACCTCAAAAAAGTACCAACATCACCAACATGTGTATCTCATACATATGCTACCATAGACCAAGTGTGTATCTAAACCATGCACCAACATCATAAATATATGTCTATAGAAATGCACCATAACCATACAAAACCAAATATCAATATAGCCAAGTGTGTACTTCTAAAACTGTATCATGTCATCACCAAGGTGTACCATACCATGTATCATAACCATTAAGCATGTGCCATAACAACATAATAGGGTAAAATCATGAAGATGGGTAACACTTTTTCTTGTTTTATGACAAAAAAAACTGTATTTTCACAAGTTCTTCAACTTCCGGCATACAAAAATATTTTTTTTATTTAGAATTTCACTTTACAGTAAAAACAAAACTTGTGANAAAAGGTACTCAAGCATGTACCAATATCACTAGCATATACCTCTAAACATGCACCATATCATCAACCATATACCTAAAACACCATCCCAATCATCCATAGACCATGTATCATAAGATACACCAAGAAGGTACTATCAATGGTGTACCTCAACCAAGTACCAACATCACCAACATGTGTATCTCATACATATGCTACCATATACCAAGTGTGTATCTAAACCATGCACCAACATCATAAATATATGTCTATAGAAATGCACCATAACCATACAAAATCAAATATCAATATAGCCAAGTGTGTACTTCTAAAACTGTATCATGTCATCACCAAGGTGTACCATACCGTGTATCATCACCACTAAGCATGTGCCATAAGAACATAATAATAACCCTTACCTCTAATCATGTAGCTGACCTGATACTATGTAATACTAACTTGTAACTTTTCAATGGTCCTCATCAACTTGGCAGCAGCATATTCCCCAAATTTTTCTTATCCTCGCAGGACTAAGAACTCATGTCTAGCAGGTCCTTGCATGCCGAGACCTAGCTGACCTATGGGGGTTCCTCACATGACACCCTCAAGATGAACCATGAGGGACTTCTTAACTAGGGTTACAAGAAAACCTTATCTTTCTGTAGCTCCGAATTTTTTTCTCTTTCTTTGCACTTTCTCCGCTACCTCAGACTCGACCTCAGATTCAAAAATAAACCAAAATATTCTCATAAGATAGATATTCAATGATTGTGTGTGTGTATCAAATTAATATCTCATGATGTGTATTTATACTTTTTCAACCAATACCTTTTTCTCACTTTAGGTCTAACCTGTACTTCGTTGTTATAACAACGTTATCCTTTAATTAATTCACTTGTAACCAACTAATATATTATTAACCATTATTTGGGGCTTCTAACTTCACAAGGCCATAAGTCCTCAACCATGAGGAACCATGTGGTGTACCACCTATCACTAGAATCAAAATGATGAGGAATATTGATGCAACCCCCTTCCCCTCCTGGGGTTCTGCAACCTCCCAGTCTCTAGATCATTCCAAGTCTCGATTCAAAATTGACTCTTTAGGCTCCTGAATGAACCCAAAAATTATACACAGGCCCCTTTTCTTCCTTTAGCATAGGTCATGTGATACCTGCACCTTATGTTTGCACGTTCTAGCGCTCTTTAGTTCACGAGCGCTAGATCCTCTTTACTATCCCCTTCCTTCATACCACCCTGGGCTATGCCCTTGTGCTAATGCATGATTGCGGGTGTGGGAAAGAGTCATTTTAGACCAACCCGCTTTTCACCCCGCAATCCTCCTCCAGCTGCCATGTATCTCCCTTCCAAAACCACAGTTGAAATTCCACCCGCTCAAGGATTATTATTGTTTGAGCATGTCCTGGCCCTGAAATCCTTATCGATTTTCGATCTCACACTACTTTGGAGCTTCTCGTGATCGACGACTATTATTGATCTCTGTTCGGATATTCTTTCCCCCTTCCATGCGTCTCCACAGATTTCTACGATCTGTCAACACATAGTCCTGTTCGAATCAATGGTTGTTGTTGAATCCACCTTTCCAGCCTCTGGGAGTTTCAATTCTAAAACTCCACTCTCCTCTGCATGACAATTTTTCATAGTGGAATATCTGTTGCCACCTATCCCCTTGAATCTACGAATATGAATCGCTCCAGAACTTTAACTGGAGTTCACAAATTTCCGCCATGTCTCCTCTCCTGGTCTGACGAATCAGATTCACTTTGGGTGATCTGAAGGCTCATCATCTCTCTGGCCTTTGTCACTTCAGCTCTTCAGCTCCCCAACACTTTGGCTCTTCTACTTCTTGACGCTTTGGCTCTTCATCCCTTCGAGCTTCATCTATTTGAGTTCTCAAAACTGAAACTCCAACATAAATTTCCCCGAAGTTCATGATCTGGTGACAAGTGTCCCCTTGCAGATCTTCGACTCTCGGATCTTCAGGTCTTTGGGCTTCAAAGTCTCAACTCTTCAAACTTTGCCTCATTTTGGATATTCTAACTCATTAACACGTATCCGTTCTAGAACCAACGGTCCAGATTCTCCTTTCGCGAATTGGTATTTCTCAACTTGCAACTTCCAAGTCACAACTTCCTTCACATCCCCGACTTATGAAATTATGATATTTTGGAGTGCCTAAAATCCAATGGTTCACTCTCCTATAGATCTAACGGTCCAGATATCCATTTCTCCATATCAGGATTTCACATTTCATGAAATCAGAGGATCATTCACCTTCCTACTCCCGATCCCCAATATCCCAAAATCCCCCCTGGACAATCGATGGTCCAGATCTCTCCTCAATCAATGGTTGTGATTTTTTTGGGGATTATCACTTCACGAATTCTAGCAACTCTTTCCTTTGACTCCTCTAATGTGCGAGTCATGGAAACGTTGGTCGCTCTCCACGCATCCCTTCTGATGGACGGTTCTGATGATGTCGAGATTTCGTGACTTCACAAAACCCTCTCTCCTCTGAAACTCTAAAGGGATAAACCTCGTGCACGTTCCTATGGATCTAATGACTGTTGGTCCATGTGCTCAAGTCTGAATAATGATATCCGATTCCTCTATGCTCGTTCCTCCTCTGCTTCCTTCACTCCGTGGACGTATATATAACGGTCTAGTTTCTTCTCCACAATTGATTAGATGGTTGTTGTCTCTCCTCCTCCTTAGCTTTAGACTTTCTTCAACTTAGAATATTTTTTTTGTGTTCGAAAGGTATCGACCTTTGAACTTCCTTCTGTGAACCCAACTCTTGGTATTTCTTCTCTCTTATAGTGTTGTCCCTCCTTTGAACTTTCAGACATAGCATAAGTCTGACTCTTTCGCAACCTCTCCGTTATCCCTTATGATATTTACCTCCTTGAAGCTTTTGATTCCCCATGCACACCTTGCATTCTTAGGATTTCGTCAAACTCAGATCCGAAGGATTTATTGAACAAGAAATACTTCTCGACTTCCTGGCATCCTTTTTCTCAATGCACTCCTTGCATATCTTCTCCTTACAGAGTATGCAGTAACTATGTTTTTCTCGAACTCGACATGGAGTTATTATGTGCACACTTGCACCGACTCAATGCCCACTTGGCAGAGCTCGACAGATTTCTCAGTAACTTTATTTCTATGTGCTTCTTTCACACTGTCCCCCCTCTAAGGTATTTAGTAACCTTGAGGTTCCTCTTGAGTTTGTGATCGCTCTGCTACGCTCTCCTGGCATGTTCTTTTCCGAGTCTATAGAGTTTAGATGCGCACTCCTTGCACCTAATACAGAACCTCTGATGTTCGGTTTTTCACTCCTTGCACAGACTAAAGAATCCAAAACGATATTACGAGACTCAATGAAGATAAATGAAATCTGTCTTCCTACTGTAAATAAAACTTATCATATATCTACAAAATTCATTCATGAAACACATAAACACCCGATATGTAGGAAAACTGCTTTTGTATTATCTCTGTGTGTCCATACAAATGTTTACAAAAATGGATTGTAAAAAAGTCCCATTTATCTCAATCTCTCTCTCAGAGCTATTATACCTCCTCAAGACTCTCTACCCAGACCTCTCTATCATTATGCCCGATGAAATCTGATACAATATCTCCTTACAAAAGATGGGCTATGCAATCTCGTCCTCTCTCACCTAACCTCATCTATTACATTGAAGTTTCATAAATATTTACCCAGACCTGACTACGATTTGGGCCTGCTACAAGTAACCCTTTAAGGCAATCCAACCACTACCTGTACAAAGGTATGGCTTGGTATTTAAAATATTACAACACAATAATCTGTATAGGATTATTTAAAATTTTAAAATGGGAGGTTTAATGCCTCTCCCTTTCTCCATTGTGTGTTTGCATGTTGGCGCATTTTCTGAGGTGGAGCGATGCTCCTGCATCAACTTTCCATATATAATTGTGTTACCTAAATTTTCAATTTCCTTCATGTCCTTATTACTCAAATAACATCAGGTCTCATGACCACACCTTCGGGGCTTCATGCAGACTTCATCAAATGCAACCAATAAATCTGCTGACATCAACCACTCTTGTTGACATTAATGACAACTAAATCACCACCAATATTGATGAAAACTATGGGGTATCTTGAACTGTCCAAGAGTGGACATCAATGAGAAACAACTTTCCAACAATATATATATTTCTGGTTCTTGTTATTCTTTTTAATAAAAACCAATTTCTAAACTCCAAATGTGTATTGCATTAAATTTTTTGACAGAAAAATAAATTGAATTTCCCAGCAAACATTACAATAATAATGAATAGGCAATGGATGTATTTTTATTTTAGTTATAGGTTTGTAATAGAGGAAAATAATCCCAACAAGATTGAATGGAAGCTACATAAATTCTAGAAAAATTAACACAATTTCCATTCCCATTGAAATTACATTGTCATCCAGCACATATACAACAACAAACTAATATCCAGTACTTATCCAGATGTTATGAAACTCCTATAGGTTTTCCCACAAATTCTAAAATGGATGTATTGGTGTTGATTTCTCCAATGTATGCAACAACTCAACAAAATAATCCCTACAAGATACTATACTCTGCTGCAATAGAAATTGACCCCTCTCCTCTGATAGATGTCGATTGGCACATATAAATTGTTTCAACAACAAAAAATAGGTTCTTGACATAAATTCATCCCCAAACAATAGATATATTAGTCCCCGAAACCCATAAAACAAGTATCAACATCTAACCTCAAAGGAAAACACTCCAATCTCTAGGAAATGCGCCCAACACTAAAAATATTTTCTTCAACCACTGAAAAATCCCCTCAACAAGATAACTTGACCTCCTGCAGCGAAATCAACCCAAATAATGGATGATTTGACCCCTCCTCTAATAAATAAGGATGATCACAGCCAAAACGCATCCACAGGAAAAACCGTCCCTCCTCAAGACAAGTCGAATTCTACAAATAAAACACAACCAACAAAAAATTACACTCATCCACACACAAATAAAATCATGAACCAAAAGATGAAATCGACTGGAAATGAAGCATAATGAGGAATATCTAGATGATCTCCTATCAATGACCAACTAGGGTGGATAGTTTCACCACTGAAACTATTCTCTAAACTCTCTATGTTTTTTTGTCCAAAGAGCCAAAGCCATAAGAGCTCTCTCAATTTTGTTTTTGGAAAATAAAAAATGCATTACGAGAGAGGGTTCCCTCATTCCTTTTATATTTACTTGTTCACAATTTTTTTGACCATTTTACCCTTTTACACTTAAGTGACTTTTTAATTTACCTTTAGTAAAATAACTTTATTAATTTATTAACCCCTTTTACCTGCAAAATTGATTTATTTGACTTTAAAGAATTGTTGTGTATTTAAAGACACTTTTTATCCTCTCCACCATTTAGTACTCATCATCCTAATTCTAATGAGCTATTAAACCAAGGTACCCTTAGATTAAATTACTAAAGTGACAACCTTAGTGAAATTCATAAATAATGCTCATTAATACTTCCAAATTTACAAGAATAGTCAAAATGATCTGGAATAAAAAATAAATGCACATGAATGATCCCGAAAATGAAATATGATGATAAAGCCTCTAAAAGAATCATATAATTTCTCCAAACTGGTTGAGATCATTATTAACCTTAAATTACCCCTATGGTCAGGCTAAAATAAACCCATAAATTCATCTACAATTACAAAGTAAGGGAATCCAAAAATGGGGTCATCATAGTCCTCCCTTCTCAAATATTACTTGTCCTCAAGCAATGCCATCACAACCCTATGATCAGTAAGTTGAACCAAACTGAAACTGAAAATGATCCCCGGGTCCCCAACCCATATGAAGGATGTGGAGCACATACCACTTACAATATTTTCTTGCAATGTATTAACACAAAAGGCCCCATGAATACCACCGATCATTAGAGAAAAAAAATATTGTAAGTAATCAATCCATCCTTCATAAAATATCCCACATAGGAAGCCAATCCATTGCTCCATATGAATAGGCTCTTGAACATAACATATGGCTCTCTCATCTGTACCAACTTCCAATCTGTCAACCCATAAAATCCTAGGATCCCATACTAACACCAGAAAGAACCCATCATGTGTACGTTGCACCACTCTGATCATAAATACCTGACCCTCTTTCCTAGATTGCATCCTCTGCTCCTACAACCCCAATCTTTAATGCCCCAAAGAATCATCCCCACTATTGAGGATCATATCCTGCCAATGCTTCTTAGTGAAGTCCCAACTACAATTTCTCTGCTCGAATCAATATTGGGTAGAGAAAAAGAGAATATTCCCAATCATAACATGTAAACCTCAACATATCTCCTCATGTCACTCCTAAAATGAATATGATCAAACACTGTCAAGGGACCGATATAGTATATGTCAACCAAACCAACTATAAAATCATACATACAAGAGAATATTATGTGTTCACCAACCGATAGGGAATCAATGACACTTAATTTCCAAGTTTTGAAGGGAAAATACCTAATACTCCAACACCCCCAACCTATTGCAATGATACAGACATTGTCTAAAACATATCCCAACATATCATCCACAAATTCCCTCCATGTGAACCTCTCTCAAAATGATCCATATTTATAAATGGAATGAAACGAAATATAGATATATATATCAAATAAACACACATAGATAAAATGAAAATTGACTTATATTAATAAAGAGAACATGATGAAATTGTAGAAATGAATAATGAAACACACTTGATCAAATGGTGGTACCTTATCTCTGATGAGAGATGTGATGGCTATGCTCATTCACAAGAACATGATGTTTACAATGAGGATCCAAAGGAACTTTTAACATAAATAAAATCCAAAACCCTAACCCCTGAAGATGAAATGCCAAAAGGTTTGCATGCCTCGATGGGGGTAGTTGATACGTCAACTCAAGGGCGTAATGTTTGCATACGATCTATGTTTGGGGCGCATGATAGATCATTAGAAATGTCTAGTTGAGAATAAACATTTAGATTTGGATTGGGTGAGATCATTCAACTATTTACTAGGCTACAAAACATAACAAATCGTCATTTAGGGCCTCAAAATGGCCCCAGAAGTTTGGGACCCGAAAAAATGTAGAAAAAATGTCAAGGTGAAAAATTGTATTTTGAGCGAGTGGAATAGGTGGATGGCCACCAATATCCACCTGGATCATTCTTCCCCCCTAAGGAATCAATGGTATCCATTGCATCAAGTTCATGGGGAATTATTTGTTGAATCTGAATCTTGGTGAGTTTCTTTCCTTGCTGAAGGAGCTATCATGCTTAGCTTATTGAAGGTTGTCATGAAAATATTTCTAGAGGGGTTGGTTTCATTCAACCAATTTATCTGCATGATATTCCTTAGTGTGGGAGGACTCTAACAATGAATATGCAGAATGAAGTGTATGAAGGAATGTTTTATGAATTTTCTTAACTGGGCAGTGTGGAGGTATCCTTGTAGGTGAAGTAAGAATATTTGTGTGTGCTTATACAATCTTGTTGATCTTGTTTTGTCGAATCAAATGGTATTGGGCCAAGGATGGAGTGGTTTCAACCCTTCTTTTCACCTTTTGACCAGATTGCAAAGAAGATAAAAAATTTCATATGAGAGACTACTTTATGACACTGTTTTGGTGGGACAGAAGTTAGAGATACCTCTAGTACCATGTAGAGTTGACCCTATAGAGAAACAATGACACTACGGGGTTGAGAATCATAACAATAATGACACTTCCAGATATATGGTTGGCCTAAAAAAACATCACATACTTCTAATGGGGGGACATCACATAGTACCTCATCCTTGAAGGGATTGATGTCATAAGACAAGTGGCACTCCTGGTTGATTTGAAGATCTCAACCCTAGAGAAGCAAGACAATCTTGTATGGTTGGGGGTGTGTTTTTGTCTATAAATACATCTACTTGAAGATATCTGCTGATATGAGGTTCTTTTGGCTTCCACTATAAAAAATAAAATGTAGTGGGGTCCCCTTCACCCACATCTATGAATGTAAGAGGCGCTCCCCCTCCTCGGGATCTTATGGTTCTTATGGTTGGATTTTTGTGGTCATGATTGTAGTGGTGGATTATACATCAATGATCTATATCCTTTTATTATTTTTTGATTCTGAGTCTGAGTCTGGGATCGACTCTTTTTCTTTGAGCTCGACCACTAATGATTGTTTTGAGTGACATTCATCGGTGTTGCACCAAGGCAGTTTGTGGAAATATCACAATTTTCCAGTGTCCTTATTCGTCTTCCCATTACCCTTATTTTCCCATGGTTTGGATTTCTTGTCTTGAGGTTCGTTGTTCTGTGATTTAGGGATTCCTTTATCATACTTCCGTTGTTGCATATTTGCAATCCTGAAATCTCACTTGTTTTTCAACTTAAATTTCTATTCTATTTTCAAAACATATCAATAAGTGGCTCCCAGTGATGAGATGTCCAAAAACTATATTTTAGTTTGGATGTACCTATGTAGAGGCCCATATTTTTTTATAAATATATTCCACTTCGAATGTTTGATACCTAACTTAGTGCACAAGGTATGGAAGGTATTTGTGAACTATGACATTGTTTGGCCCCTCTCTTTATGCAATGTGTTCCATCTCATGTACTGGACATCATAGTTTCCAATAGGGTAATATTGTTCCGTAACAACATCCATCAAAAAATCCCAAGTGGGTTCGACCTCGAACATTCTAGACTCTTTTGTGAAATTTTGTTCATAGTAAGTTTCCCACCAATTCTTGACATGGGAAAGAGCCTTAATGAGAGAAAATGTGATATTTTCCTTGTAGGAAAAATTATGGATAGAGAAATAAACTTTTATTGGATTTAACCACTTTTACAAGGCATCCACATCTATCTGACCTTCAAACACAAGAATATCAAAATTAACTTGTACCTTGAAATAGGGGGTGCCTCCAAAGTGGTTGCTTGATGAAGACGTGTCTGTTGTTGTCAGCAGTCATCGAAGGATTTGGGAAAAATACTCCATAATTTTGTCTCTCTATTGTGTGAGGGATTCCTCAAACAGTAGATTAATAGAATATTTTTCTCCTGTGTCTCTTTTTTTTCTGCCATGGGAGGTCTCTTGGAATGGTGAGAACAATTTTCCTAAAGAGAGACTAGCTTAAGACATAACTCTCTAAATATTGACCTCATCGGGGACATGCACTAAGAAATGAAAAGGAGAAGCCTTCTATGATACCACTAATCTGAATTTATAAATGGAATGAAATTAAATACAAATAGATATCAAAGAAACACATAGAGATACAATGAAAATTGACTTCTATTAAGAAACAGATGATCCTAAAACTATAAAAATGCAGAATTAAACACACTTGCTCGAATGCTGTCATCTTATATATGAGACGAGATGTGGTGGATATGCTTATTTACAAGAAGTTGTTGTTTAAAATGAGTCTCTAAAATACTTTTTAAGATAAATAAAATCCAAAACCCTAATCTTTGAAGATGAAATTCCAAAAGGTTTGTGAGCCCCGATGGGGCTAGTTGATACATCAACTTCTTGAGGGCGTAAATTTTGCATACAATATATGTTTGGGGCACATGATATCTCATTGGAAATGTATATGTGAGAGGAAACAATTCCAACTTGTCCCATTCAAGAACCTTTTACTATTTCCTAGGCCCCCAAATGTAACAAAAAAATATGTTTAGGGACTCAAAATGATGCCAGAAGTTTGGGACTAGAAAGACTGTAGGAACATTTCCAAGGTGGAAAATTGTATTAAGTCAGTGGAATAGGTTTGTGGCCACCAATATCCACTTGGATAAACAAGAAACATAAAGATACAATAAGATACAATTTCTATTAATTTGAGAAATTTATATAAATGTTAATTATACAAAGTGAATGAACTCACTAGAATGGTGGCAACTTGTCTCTGAGAAGAGATGTGGTGGCTATGCTCATTTTAAAGAAGACGATATTTATGATGAGGCTCCAAATCCATTTTTAACATAAATAAAATACAAAATCCTATCCCCTGAGTATGAAATTCCAAAAGGTTTGTGAGCCCCAATGGGGGTATTTGAAACTTCAACTTCCCGGGGGCATGGCGTTTGCATGAGATATTCATTTGAGGTGCATGATAGATTGATGGAAAGGTCTAGCCAAGAAGAACAATTTTTTATTGGGCCATGATATGGAACAAGTTGTAGGTTGGGAAAATCCCCACCCAACCATAAAGTGGAGACAACTAAGAGAAAACCTACCCACTATCACCTTAGGCAGGTATCCCCATCACTTTAGAGGTGAAGTGATCACCTCAAGGGGGGAATCCATGTGAACCTAGGGTGAAATGAGAAGAAAAGTGAGATGATGAGTTTTATTCCCCTATAGGTCAATTTTCTATGTGAAATATGGCTTTGATGACATGTCTCGATGGTCAGAAATGGTTGCCAAGAAGTATGAGTACTTGCAAAGGGTGATTGTACCTGCTCGAGACACAAGAAAATCCAAGTATGTACATAATATATTAGGTGGAAAATAAATTAAATATTATTGTACCAAATTTCAGTAGTAAACAAAAATATATATATCAAAAAAATAAAATTGTTAGAGATACTAAAAATATGCTAAGATTCTATCAAATGATGCAAGAGAAAAGTTAGCAAAACACTAGTAAAACTAAAGTGTAAAAGAACAAGACTTTAGAATCAATGTAAGACTATTATATAAAAGTATTTAATAGATATATTTGGATCCTTATGTATGTATAAAACAATTTTTTACAACAGAAAAATCATCCTAAAAAAATCACAAGTAATCCACTAATGCGTTGAGACTACTAGATTATAGGCGTAAATTAGTAACAATTTTTTATGGTTGAACTGTGACTTATTTAGAGATTTTCTTAGGGTTTTTTGCAGCCCTAGTGTCTATATCTTTGTTTTATTATTTCGGCAATAAATCCTTGGCAAAAGAAAACACCTTGTAGGCCTTACTGAGCTTTAAACACATATAATAGATTCCAACTTAGACGATTTCAATATCTTGTGATTTCACATATCCCAATGAAATGATTTTGTTTCTCCAATTCAAGGAGAAATTTATCTATTGGTTTGTGGATTAATAAAATTCAAAGATATATTTGAGCTACTTCAATGGGGTGTAATCCATTTTACCCCCCAAGGCAAGGTAAACTAGCTAGGAAAAAACCTAGGAGGGTGTAAACCCTTTTACTCATCCTAGTATTCCTTTATGAAACAAGTTATTTCAAGATAAAATGATGGTCTTAGTGGGGTTTTATTCCTTTATAATCCACAAAATATTATAAAATTAACGTTATAAACAAGAAAATCAACAATAATAAGAGAGATTCCTTACCTAGTCCAATCATTAACAAGATAAACCCATTTTTAACCAAGAAAATCCACCATAAAGAAGGAAATAAACCTTGAAAAGAGATAACGCATAGTAATCCATATAATATCCAAATATAAACCATTAAAAGATAAGGTGACAAGAGATATATGCAAAATTTCCCAAGCAAGGAACAAATTTCAGCCAAGGAGTCTCTCTCACAAAGGAAATTTATGATCCAAATGATATACAAATGATCTCTATTTATACAAAATGTTCTAAACATAGTTTTTCCACATAATTTAGGGTAAACAACAAGATATGGGGTAAAAATACCTAATATTTCCCCTTTACACAAAATAATACTTTTTTAATCCATAATTTGCACATAAACAAAACCCTAAGTAAGACGTCACCCTTCTAGGGTGACGCTTTTGGCACTTTTGCAAGTCGTTGGAGTAGGAGAATGGTGAGCTAGGACTAGAAACTCCACATGTCCTTGATCCAAACCTATTTTCCACTAACCATGGATTATTTCCTTCAAAACATACCAAGTGTCCTCAACCACCACCAAACCCTATCCCTACTATGACGTCAAGCCCTCATGGGTGGTGTTTTGGATTTCTTAGGAAAATCATTTGGGTGGTAGGGTATAGTTTAGGTTATCCATGATGTTTTATAAGCCTCTAAAGGAATGTATTCATGATCTGTCATGTGAGCCCCATAGAAGCCAAATCTAGGCTTGTTCATCAAAAACTGCCCACCACCTCGGTCCTGCAAAGACAAATGGATATGCATGTAGCACCCCATATTTTGGCCTTAAGTAGTTAGAAAATCTATACATACTTATGTGTTACATGATATATGCTCATGACAAATATAGTTCTATGATTTTTTAAACATGAAAATTCAAATGGGGAAGTTCGATACATGGATACCAGTTCAAGTTATGGTGTGAAGGTATAATAGATGCAACACATGATGTAAATAAACATCAATGAAAATTATGGATTCTTATATGAAATTATGATGTATCTACATGGATGTGACTTATTGGTGACCTAACCTATAGGTTGATGAGATATGTGATATCCAAACGAATATACTGATGAGGTAACTTGGATGTTGTAAGCATCGAGAATATACCACATGTTATAAGTTGTACTTATTATTTAATTTATGATTCGAAATATTGTTATGATCTATGGTAAGTGTGGTTTTGGCAGGACACACAACTTTCCTAGAGTGGTTGTTCGATGACGTGACTCTAAGAAAAGTAGTTGCACAATAGGGCTTGATGTAGGGTGTTGACCCGAGTTCTATAAGGAGGGGTGGAGGTATTGACCACTATTTATCCTTCGAAACCTAGAGTCGTGGGAGGGTTGTGTGAAGGCATGCTCCCCTAGACGTGTGATGGCGACTACTAGTTTCCTGTTGGTGAATCTTGGTTGAGATGTATGACACTTCTTCTTACGGGTTCTATCTGGATTTAGGTTAATATAGTTGACGCTCCAACTTAGTCCAACAGAGGAAAGGATAGGATGGAAGATGGAAGTAGGTTAGGAAGGAAGGATGCTTCGATATTAGCTGAGAATACTGATTGGGGATTTGAGATGCCACTATTGTTTACTCACTTGGTTCCTACCATGTTTAAAATCCTATTTTGATTTCCTATTGATATTTTAAGTGTGATAATGAGTTATTCATTTGGTTATCACATATCTCATCAACCTGTAGGTTAGTTCACCAACAACTCATATCAATTTAGATACATCACAATTTCATATAAGAATCCATAATTTGCATTGATGTTTAATTAATAAATGTATGTTTATTTACATCATGTGTTTCATCTATTATACCTTCACACCATAACTTGAACTGGTATCTATGTATCAAACATCCCCATTTTAATTTTCATGTTTAAACAATCATAGAACTATCTTTTTCATGAGAATATATCATGTAACACATAAGTATGTATAGATGTTCTAACTTCCTAAGGCCAAAATATGGGGTGCTACAATGCCCTCCAAGTATATGAAGTCAAAGAATCATGATGAGTAAACCAAATAAATAAAAGAGCCATCTAAGCAAGTACACCCAAACTACCTCATAAAAATAAAATAATTCTCAAAGACCCTATGCAATTTTCCACCTTTAGGTATGGGAGGGTTGACAAAGTGACCTATTGGGTTATGCATTCCTCAAGTTTAGGGGTTTTTCCCAAGGGGACCTCCTTATATGTGATGTGGATGAGGTGTCACATATGGGGGGAATTCATTTTGGCACGGGGTTCATGACATGAAAGAGGTTGTAGTGTCTCATTTATGGGTTCCTTTGTAGAGGATGTGTTGCACCTTCATTTTCATTGCAACCTTTTTCGAAGCCCATTTATTTTCTTTTATTTTTTTAGGATATTTCCAATATGAAACAAATCTTGGGATTCTATCTAAGAAATAAAAAATGTTCCCACCTTGAATATACCCTAGTCACATCATTCTTCCCCAAGTTGAAAACTTGTGTGGGGCTTCTACCTAAGCAATAAAAACAATTCCCACACATGCTCCACCTTGTTTGGCATTTTGTTATATTTATCTTTCATGGGTCCCATCAATTTCTTATGAGATACATTTCATTGTCCTCAAGATCCATTGGCACGAATCTAGAAGGTTAATGATTTGATTTTTTATTTTACTAGCTACAATCCTTTGTAATTTCACCCCCTTATTCCCATGAAATGAGGGACAACCCCTTCTTGGGCCAGTACACCCGAAAATCCCAAAAGATAAGGAGATGGGGGGATGAAGTGTGGAAATTGAAAAGTATGGTTGGGAATGGATTGATGACTCATCAATAATACCTACCATTAGAATACCTATCCCTAAGGGTGATCCACTTATTAGGCTGCAATGTTAACCACCAAAGTGAAATAGGGAAAATAGCATAATGTTCGAGAAAACATGACATAATAAAAAACAGTAATAGATGAAGCAAAATAAAATGCCTAAAATATTGAAATGACACTCACCATAATACCTGACTTTTACCAAATGGAGAAAGACCCAATGTCTTCCAGAGGTCAGGTGATGTGGTCAATATGGTTGTGAAGAACCTGTATTTGTTATGGTGAGGTGGGTCTTTGTGTGTGCAAGTGGACATTGTTGCTCAATTTTTCTATCGGTACTTCATGTCTGCAACTTGAGGGCCTCAAGAAATCATCTCCTTATTTATCCCTAGGAGTTGGGGATAACATATGTCTCCCACTTGGGAACATGTACTCGTCGTAGAGTGCATGAGAACCACAACATCTCCTGGTGGAACTATGCCTATATTGACACATGACACCATAAAATCTAGGGTGGTTATACCACCCTTCGTCCATATATATCAAAATAAAAAATGATAACTAATCTAGAAAATAAAATTTTATCATTTTTTAAAATTT
>SNQJ01S0141431.1:0-17937 GCA_010110895.2 Picea sitchensis
ATTTACAATTGTTTGAAAGCCTATAATAAGTCTTACATCCCCCAATAATATTTTTCTCAATGCTATAATTCCATTTGAGCTTGTGGTGAATATTGATTCCAAGATATTTGTTTGAAGTCACTTCCTCCAAGTTGTTGTTGTCATATATGAAGGTATCATAAGTGATCTTATTGTATTTAATGATCATGACCTTAATCTTGTGAGTATTAATAGTCATACCCATATTGGAGCAAAAATCCTTGAGGATTCTTATTTGGTTTTCAATATCGTGGGGACTCATCGCCATAAGAACAATATCATCAGCATAAAGAAGAAGATTGATGACTATGACAATGAGAGTAGGGCTGACACAACCTGCTTCTTCCAAGCAATCTTCTAACTTGTTAATGTATATGCCAAAAAGGGTAGGGGACAAGGGACAACCTTGCTTGACTCCAATACTGCAATTAATCTCTTTCAACCAGCCCTTTGTTTTCTTAAACTTGGCAATAACCTACTCATACAACCTTATTGTAGCAACCCTCAACTTGAAAGGCACTTTTATCTCTTCCAACCTATTCCAAAGGTTTTTCCAATGAATCGTGTCAAAAGTTTTTCTAAAGTCAACAAAACAACAAAAAAGATTGGTTTTAGTATTGCAAAACTCCTCTGCAATGATCCTAAAGGTAACAAGATGGTCCACAGTTGAATGATATCTCCTAAACTTAGCTTATCCTTTAGCTCTTTTACCGTGACTTTCTAACCAAAGGCTAATCTTCTTTTCCAAAATAATTCCATAAAGCTTGGCTAAAATCAAGCTAATCATAATGGTCCTATAATTAGAGGGAATATTTTTATCCCCATTTTTAAAAATACGAACAATGAGGCTTTGCGTCCTACAAAGAAATATTATTTTATTTAAATCAATATTTAAATTAGAATTTTTAATTATTATTAACTAAATTTTAATATATTATTTAAATTAAAATTTATTATTAGATATTAAAAAATAGTTGTGCAACATAATAAATTTAAGATGATATAAATTTCAAAAAGAAAAATAATATATTTATTGTATGTATGTTAATTTTTATCCACTACCAATTATCATTTCTTTAATGTGTACAATAGATGGTAATTATAATTTATTGTATGTGCACAAGAAGGTAAAATTCTCATTATTATTTTTAACTCTCACCTCTTAACTTTATATTAACCCATCTTACATGGAAAACATCATTAATGGAGAAATATAGATAAACCTCCACTAGATACACCTCTAACTTAGTTTGATATGGCATACAATTTTATTATTTTATATTTTCCTTAAGAGGCCCATTTTAGGCCAAAATTTCCTCTACTGATAAGGGTAAGATAATTTGGCTTGTTGTTTCTCTATGCTACCTAACATGTGCAATATGAGCATTCTAGTTCATATGGGAATTCTTGTAGTCTATGTTTGTCTTAATTATCTCGCTATGTTCCTGTTCCTTCCTTCTTGATCGGGTTCTTTCGCTTCTCATTGATGCGCTACTTGCCTACATATTTGATTGTAGTCTTGGACATCAAGGGTGTTGCCTTCATGACTTCTCAGGTCATGTAACACTTTAGAGAGGCCCTCCCTTTGTCACTAGTGTGCTCAATCATTTTGTTGGACTATTCAATTGTGCAATATACTCCACATTTTTCCACTTGGCATAGACTTATTTTTACCTAGATATTGGGCAACAATTAGGGCTTGTGGCTTTTAAATTTGATTGACAATGAGAATTGGTTGCATTTTGATGCATCCATATATGGATATTCATTGTTCCTTTGACATGTGGAAGGTCCCCCTATCACAATTCCCTCATCATATTTCTCCTCCCTATAAATTCATCCCTCAAGAATATTTTTCTCCAACCTTTCTTCCGGATCTTATTGAGCTAGACCATCCTTCTGCAACACAAACAACTCATAAGACCTTTGTTGCCAAGTCTCAAATCCTTTGAAATATTTCTCTTGCCTATTATCACCTAGTTGAATCAAATGCAAATAATCTTATCCTTGCTTGGCTTTCAATAACTCACATTGGATTGTTTTCATCTTGAAACTACTACAATCTCCCACATCATCCAAAATCCTAGTCTTTTTTTCCAATTTGACCGAAATTATTTCTTAGGAGGTTTTAGACTAAATGGATTAACTTTAGAGAAAGTAAATGATCTCCATCAACACAATGTTCTATATGTTACAACAACAAGATTTTTTGTTTCAAAGTGTGGATGAATTGAAAACTTTATCTTATGCTTCCAACTTCAATATTCAACATATTTCTTAGTATTTGGCATCCATGGACTTCCTTTCTTATTTGTCATTGTTGAAGGTCAGGGGTATTGAGGTTACCATGCAACCAGGAGTTGGAGTATCACAATCCTCTATAGAGAGGCCTTCTACTTCCCCATCACTATGAATTTTGTTTCATAATGTTCTTAGATCATGCACTATCTTTTGGCATTATGTTTGTTTGGTAATGGGGTACTACTCCATCAATGCATGGATGTCTTCTATTTTAGGGCTCTTTTTGGTCGATAGTATTGATAAACTATTATTGCTTGCATGAAAGTCATTTTTTACCTTGATGCAGACACGATGTGTAGGTTTGTTAAATGTAGATAAAAATATCCATTCCCTTTTGTTTTATTAGATGGGCATAGTTATAGATAGATTATAAGATCCATTTTATGTGTTTTGGGATGTATAATATAGATAAATGAAACTTTGTAGTCATTTAGAATCCTTGCACACAATTAAACACTACCCATTGTATTTTGATTACTAGTATTTATCTTACTCAGATAGTATAATCTTAGTGATATTCATCCCCTTTTCTTTTACAAGATGGACATAGTTGTAAATATGTTATAATATCCCTTTTTGTTTTTAGGGATGTATAGCTGAAACTTTATGGTCATTTAGGATCATTGCAAATAATTGAAGACTACTCATTGTAATTTAGTTGTTGATATTTCTCTTAATATAATATTTGAAGCTTTTATTTACCAAAAACATACATAGAAATGAGCAATGAGGGAATGAACTTATAATTGGGTAAATATGGGAGAAAAATACATGATTAGTTTAGAGTGTTGTACGCAAAATCCTTGTCTTGTTAGAGAGAGTGGTCATTCAATTTGCATCCACTATTTAATAGACAATTTCCTCTCTAAACTTGTTGTCCTAGGGACATTTAGAGCAACATTTAGAAAAATTATTTAGGACTTTTGGTATGGTAAACACTTTCTTCATCCACAAAGTGTTATGAATCTTGGTTAAACATTATCACATTACCACTTTAATGTGGGGTTCTCAAACTCAATTAACTCATACACATGATCAAGGTTTGATGTCGATTAAGATTTGAACTTAAATCGTGAATATAACAACGCTTCATTTCAATCACAATCCAACAAAATAATAAATCTATTTTCAACTTGAAAAATATAAAGTAATCTAATTATCTTTCTATTTACAATATATATCATCTAATGCTTTGACAATTGGGTGTAGTTTGGATGGTTGTGAGGAATGATTGTTATCCTCCCCACACAGATTCAATTCCCATAATGACATGAATAAAAAGCTCATAATGAGTATGTCGTAATGGCTTCAAGCCTATATGTATTGGAAAGTTGCCTTTGATTCAAAATTGAATAGCAAGGCAACTACTATTTCTAAGAGGGGAAATCATCTAATTTTTAAATTAACAATTTTTTTCAAAAAATTTATATAATATTGATCATAAATTACTTTTCGGAAAGTAAAAGTGAGAATAAAGAATGAGATTCATTTTAATGTCTCCACCAAAACCATTTTTATGTTCCTTTACATAGGTGTTTGTCGTTTGTAAACTTCTAAAAATGAAATATAGAAAGTGATTAGAACTTCTATATTGTGTATTATTTTATAATAAAGGAAATACAAAGTAATTAGAACTTCTATATTCTCATTCCTATAAAGTGTATTATTCTATAATAATGGGTGTCATCTTATGTACAATTTGAAAAGTGTAAATGTTAATTTTAATATATATATGTGTCAAACTTTAAAAATAAAATAAAATATAATAGACATTTTTGCTATATTGATTGTAACAACTAAATTATAACCTTAATATAATTTAAGTTTGTTATAACTTGTAACGTGAGGTTTTGATTAGTCTATATAACATGATATATACAATTTTTTCCTTAAAATATAACAAAATAAAATTGTTCAGTTTTTTTTTAATTGATTTTATTGGATTTTTTTAGAAAATGGTGGAGTATTTTGAATTATTGAAATTGAGAAAGAAAATTTTTGGATAACTAAATTATAACGAGCATATATTCATCTTAACTCAGGATCTATCATGTGTCAAGAGGCATCAAATCCTTTGACGTGCAAAGATTTTCTTAGAGTGTAAAACTTGAGTAAAGGTTTGCACCTCAAGGGATTTAATCTCTCTATGTGCATGATAGATCCAGAGTTAATATGGATCTACCCTACCAGTGAATTTTTGACATTTATCACAGGCCCTTGTAAATTTAAAATATTCTCGAAAAATAAAAGGCTAGTAATACCATGTTCTTAGAATTTTGAAGGTAATAGTCTTTGCTACAAAATGACCACCAATGTGTAAATTTGAGTTTGTTGATCCATGTATATGTTTCAAGATTTTCTGAGTTGTAATATCGTCAATACATCATAATAACAACCCATTATCAAATCTTTGAAATAATAAATTTCCCAAAATGATATATTTGTAGGCTTTGAGACGTAACTTCCTTCCTTGATGAGATTCTAATTAATCATGACACTTTTGATATTGTAAGTAATAAATTATTTCCTTGTACCAAGGATGCTCAAATAAGTCGAGATTTGATTTTTGATAAAGAAAAGTGTTAATAAGGCATTTTCATTTTCTTTAGAAGAATCACTTGGTTCAGTATGTTGAGCCAAGTGAAGTGCTAAGTCACGTCCCTTAATAGTATTAGAAGTAGTAATCATTAAATCATATTCTTGAATATTTGCAAGCCAATGCATAAATTTTCCATAAAGGTGAATTTGTGAAAGCAAAAACTTGATAGCAGGTAAAGGGACTTTTACCTGTGTGTGTCCGTCGAGGATGACGTGGAGAAATTTCTCTACAGACTTAACGAGAGCAAAATAATGTTTTTCAATAAAAGAATATTTGATCTCATCGTCAATTAATCTTTGACTCATATATGCTAAAGTTTGTTCATTATTTTGATCATCTTTTTGCAGAAGGACAACACAAATTGCATCTTTTGTTGAGCTCGTATAAATGAAAATTTCCATATTAAAATATGGCTTTGCCAAAACCGAAGTTGAACTGATCGCCTTCTTAACTCCTACAAAATCCTTTTCAACATCTTTCATCCAAGAGAAAGATTGATCTCGTTTGAGCATGTTATGAATAGGTTTAACCATCATAACAAAATTAGGAACAAATCTTCTAACAAAATTTATTCTACCCATGAAAGATTGGATTTCCTTTTTAGATGTTTGGAAGATTTAAGATTGTGGTAAATCTTTCATGATCTATGTTGATCCTGGAATTTGAAACAATGTACCAAGGAGTTTACCTTGAGTAACGCCAAAAACATACTTTTTAGGATTTAAAGACATACCAAATTTTCTACATTATAATAAGACTTGCTTAAGATGATCAAAGTGATCTGATCTGCTTTTTGAATAAATGGTTAAATCATCAAGATATACTTGAATAGTTTTACCAATGAGATCATCAAAATCTATTTGCATAGCTCTTTGGAAAGTGGCACCTGCAATAAATAAGTGAAAAGGCATACATTCATAAACAAAAGTGCCCCAACGAGTAGTGAATGTGGTATTGTATTTATCAGTCCTCTTAACTCTTATTTGATTATAACCAGAAAAACCATCGAGTAAGGACATCATTTGAGATCCAACAACTTGCTGCAAAATTAATTCCATATTAGGGAGGGGAAAATTATCTTTGACACTAGCTCTATTTAGTGCATGAAAATCCACACACAGTCTGATTTCTCCAGCCTTCTTTCTTATAGGAACTAGATTAGATACCCATTATGAATAGTTAACTAAGAAGAGAATATGAGCATTCAACAATTTTTCCACTTCCTTTCTAATGGTAGCTTCAACTGCGAGATTAATAGGTCTTTGTTTTTTCCTAATTGGTTTTGCTTCTTCCTTGATTGGAATATCATGGTGGATAATACTAGGATCGAAACCATGAAGATCCTTATAGGACAAGGAAAAAACATCTTTAAACTCACGGAATAAATCCATGAATTTATCCTTTTCTTCTTTGGAACATTGAGATCCAACTTTTAAAACTTTTGGTTGTTCAAGAGTTCCAATGTTCAAGGGAATTGGATCCCCTATTTTCCATTTTGACTCCTCTTCTTTCTTATCATCATGGTTGCCAACATCACTCATTGAAAACGAGCTCTTTAGAGGATTCAAGCCTTTAGGAAATTTATTATCTTCAAGAGAAATTATGTCTTGAGGATTATAAATCTCATTTTGCAAGAAAGCACATATGCTTTCATCATCGAGAAAGACCAACGAAGATTCCACATTGTTAGGAAGATGAGGTCTATATAAGGACAAGAAAGTGCAATCAGGTCTTTGGGGAAGTAGATGTCTTGTAGGACAAGCTTCAAAAACATCTAGCCTATCAGTGATAGAATTCAACTCCCTTTTAATATGAGTAATGTTAAAATACAATAGATTTTGGATTAATTCCCATACAACTTGGGTGTATCTGTTCAGTAACTTGTTAGTAGGACTAAAAATTTTCCTAACCATATTAACAACAAGTTCTGATTATCCAAAAATAGTAATATGACCACATCCTAAATTATAATCCTTTTCAATACCTAACAGTAAGGCTTCAAATTCAGTTACATTATGTGTACAAGCAAATTCAAGTCGATAGGAAAAATTATGAATTTTACCCACAGGTGAATATAAAACAATGTTCGCCCCATTACCTTCATTTGAACATGCACCATCAAAGTGAATATGCCACATACGGTCTTCATAATCATAGGGTTCTTCAAGAGAAGTGTCATCTTCATCATTGGAAATTGAATAAACACCCATATCTTCCTTAATAAAATTTACATTTGACTAAGGAACCTTTTCAATGTACAGTGAAATTTGTCCTTCCCTTAACACAATTATATTATTTCCATTTTTGGGAATGGACAAATGGGAGCCATATACAGATAAGTAATCACTCGTTAAATCCTGCCCGTCTCTAACCAAAATGATTGAATAATTACTAACAGGCATGTCAATCACTTGTATATTCAAAGTGGTTCTGATTTATGCATGGGCGCAAAGGAATAAAGCGACATATTTAATTTCATTGATCGTAGATTGTTGTTGATTATTATAGGACAAAATGCTTCTCGCATTTTCATTTGTACAAGAGAGGCCAAGTTCTTCCATAATAATCTTAGACATTACAATATGTCCAGACCCGCCATCTATTAGGCAGCAATAATCTATCCTATCAAAAATCTTTACAGAAATATAAAAAAGGTGGATTTTTTACAGAATTTTTAAAATTATTTACACCTAGTCTATTTACATATGAATCATCTTCATCAAGGTTTTTGAATAAACTACCTACTGAAGAAGTTTTACCTTCCATAAAAAATTTAAGATGTTGTTGCTCAGGGACAATGACCATGCTTAGGAGAGTTGCATATGTTTTTATGTTAGACAGTCGTTTCAATATGTTATACTTTGATGAAGATAAAGAGGTTGAAACCCCTTAACTTTGTGTTAATCTATCAACCTGAGGATTTGTACTTGGAGAAGAAGAACTAGAGGAAAAGGTAGTTTTGGGATTTCCACCCTTTCCCTTGTCAGTATAATATTTACTCCGAGTATTTACTAACATTACATCCTCTTTGGGAATGAAATCTAAGGCATGGACAATTGCTTCATTCCTTTTTCCAAAGATTCTTTCTTGTGATTTTTTCTTAACCTCACAAGTGCTCTCTTCATGGTTTCCATCACAAAAGTTACACCAAGCTATAGAGAGAATAGCCTTTGGGTGATTATATGGTAAGGAATTATGAGGATGATTTCTCAAAACAACTTGAGAAGAGGATTCAACAGGTATTGAGTTAGTAGTGATCCATTTCCTTTCAAAAGCAGTCATTCAATTGTTCATATCTTGAACCAGTTGTAGCATAGTCGACATTTCAGTCTTCTTAACAAAATACTATTTAGGAAGACATGTTCTTTACAATTGTTCTTCATACTCCAAACAAGTTTGGAGTATAGAACCTAGGCTTATTACATTTTTCTCTTCTAACCTATGGTGATAAGAATAGGGCAAGGCATTATAATATTGAATGAAAGCTGCTTAAATATGAGGACACGTCATTTCTAGGATTTGATTGTACAATTTGGTGAATCTAAGATTGAAATATTTAATGGTTTCACCATTTGTAAAAACAATGTTATTATAATCTTTTAAGAAATCTGTTGGATTCCTAGGCTGCCCATATGTTGATTTCAACTAGTAAAATAGTTCATCCCAAGCTGAAAAGACTTAGGGAGGCAATTCAAAATAATCAGCAGTATCTTTCCCTTCTAAATAATTAACGAATAATCACATATAGGTATCATTATCATTTGCCTCTATATGGTGGCATGCGTTAGAAAATGCATTGAGATGTTCTTTTCTATAAATGATGCCATTTCTTGAAAATTTTGGAAAATAATATTTGAATTTGGGAAGGATATTAGTAGCCAAAGAAAGATCTAATGGTTAAGACACATGCCATGGTGTAGTTGTGGCATCTTCCTCAAACTGTAATAAACCGAATTTCTTGATTCCTTTGGCATGATTGGTGGTAGAATGAACTGGAATTTGATAACTGAAAATACTCCCAATTATGGATGAAGAGGAGGGTTGTGAAGAAGAAGATTGACCAGTACAATATGAAGAACCAAAAGATGTCATTTTGAAAGTGAAAGGGATAAATGATACTGAAGATCTAGAAGAATCAGACAAGGATCTACAATGTTTTCCTTATAGAGATTCAAGGACAACCTTTATTCTTCCTATATCTAAGATAGGATTAATTTTTGGAGACAAACCTCTTGTTCTTCGAGAAGAATGAGAACCAGAGGACGTAAGAAAAATTCCTAATGAGGAGACTGATTCCTGGCTAGCCCTTGTTGAGCTTCCCACTATTCTCTAATTCTAATCTTTTGAGAATTAACCTCCCAAGATTGATGAAGTTTGGTTCGTGTACGGGTTGTTTCCAAACTTGTATTAAATAAAGTTAAAGAAATGTTGGTTTGATAATCTAAACCCTATCCAATGTTAGGTTGACATGAAACATGTATGGTCATGAAAACATTAATTAAATTAGAAAAATAAAGAAGATTAAATACAATAAATACAGAAAAGAGATACAAATGCGAGAGAAATATTGAATATTTCCCTAGTATGGTCGCCAAATAAATGTTGATGAAAGGGAATGGTGTTATCCTAATACCAACATTTTTGAATTTTTCTAAGCTAGAGAAAAATAGTCGAGATTATCACCCTATGTTTATAGCCCCTTTTTCAAAAAAATGAACTAATCTACAAGAAATACATCCTTGGAGTTATTTTTTGTCTGTTATGATTGTAGTATGTCAAAGAAAAATAAAATATTTATAACAAAAAATATTTTTTTAATTTTTGAACAAATTTAGAAATAAAAATCTGATACAATATTACACAGAAACTCAAATGAGATTTCAAAACCATCCGAATATTTTATTTATTCAAATCTGATATACAACCAACAAAATTCTTCATACCCAAAAGGTAAGGACCAGAATGAGACTAGTCAAAGATGGTATATTACATCATAGAGAGACCACTGGTATCATTAAGTGAAACCAAGACTGAAACAAAGTTGAAATGATAAACCACAAATGACACTACCTTGACTTTGCACAAAATTCTTAATCAATACTTAAAACTAATCTAGAAATCTAATAAGAACCCACATACTATCATTGACGGGCAATCAACCTTGTGAAGTATATCAACAAATCAATACTTCTTGGTTCTCCTTATTTCCACCTACAGTAGCATCCTACTATCAACAAGAAGTTCTTAGCACTTATGTATTTCATACATGAATAAAATAGTAAAGTAATCTCACTTAAGAAGCAAGAACAAACCTTATCATAGTTGTTCTCTCTATCACTCCCCCTTTTGCTTGTCCCCTGAAATATTCTTTTATTTCTCCAAAAAATAGTTTGAGAAGTTCAACTACTTTTAGTTAAATCATTAACTAATTTTAGTTAATGGGGACAACTCATAATTGAATAATAATAATATTTAATGAGAAGGATAAAATAGAAAAAACATAGAGGATGAGGGGTTCCTACAGAAACCCTATCTGCAAGTCACGTCGATGCACATGTGCATACGACCAGTGGCTCTGACTCCTCTCTTCACTATAGCAAGAACGTCATTTTTTTCCTTTGTTAGGTTTCCGACAGGTAGGAGTCTCTCTCCTCGGGTGTGATGGAAAGGGAGGGGAACACTCTATATTATTCTAGTGATATTGTGGATTACTCCAGATATTTTTTGGATGAGCATCCGATTTGGTGTGGGCTAGGTGTAAATTGTTCGCATCTAAATTAGATATGTTTCCTTTAGATTTTGGAATGGTGGAGGCACATGGTTTAGTAACAGAGTGCAAGCCTAGCACACAAACATATGGGTTTCATAGTGGGACTCTTTTCCTTACTCATAATCAATCTTCTTTTGGCCCAACTTTAGCCCTCGGTCCTAAGGAAGTTCCCTCGAGAAGTTTCTTTCCCTCCCCTCCCAGGAACCTTTCATATTTGCCAACTTTGGAGGTGAGGGACTGTGTGTGGAGGACGAAAGAGGTCTTTCTCCTGGAGGAATCATTTGAGGGCCTTTTTTCAAATAACCCACCTTTTTCTGAGCTACTAAGGCTCTCATGTTTGATAGGTAGTAGAATCTCTGGACAAGGCTTCCCTTGAATTGGATTGTCTCCTCTTTCAACATTCCCTGATTACTTTTATGGGTGGATCTAAGCTGGTTCGGAATTGGGTAAGTCTTCTTCTTTTGATCCAGAACATTTCATTGTGTCTCCTCATTTGTCGGTAACCCAGGTTGCTAGAGAGAAGGGTTCGAAATGTGGGTCCTCTTTTCCCATAGGGTCGTAGGAGGTTAGCTAGAGGAAGCAGCTCCAGGGTGGCTTAGGGGATAATCCAACGACCAAAAAACACAAAACTCAGGCTAGTATAAAGTTAGTCACTCAGCCTCAAAATTTGGATCTTGGGGACGACATAATGCTTCTTAAGGTTTCAGATATGGTGGAGAAGGAGATGGTGGGTCATGCAAATGGTCATCATTTGAGATTCAAAACATAGAGGGATTGGGTACAAAATTCATGGATGGTGTTAGCACTCTGTAATTTGCCCAAGGTTGTGGAGGCAGTCACAGAGGCAACATCAAAACCGCTTCGAGTCAGGGATCTAGCCCTCCGAGACTCAGAGAGGGATGTCTCTGTCAAATTTATCTTTGTTATAGATTTGATCTTAGGCTAGCTATGCAAAATAGGTTATGTTCTTGGAGTTTTCTGTAGGTTGGCTAGAAAAGGTTTCACGCTTCCATTGGGCTATGGGGTATGTTCATAAAGATAGAGATCAAAGAACAGTTTATAAGAAGTCTTTTCACAGGGCGAGGTAATGAAACTATTGGATTCTTTGGGAATAAGTGATGGATTAGCAGAAAAGGTGAGATTATCAATCACAGTAAAGAAGCATTCAAGAATTTCTTCACTACAACATCAGAAGACAAACATTTAGATTTTTAAAAGTCAGAAAACAGGGTATGCAAAGATAAATCATGTAACTTCAACACCTTTTAAAATATTAGATAGACAACACAATGATAAAAAAGGCAGATACACATTCAACGACGAGGGGAAAACTTCACCAATAGCTAACATGCAGGAATCCTGTTAAACGTTTCTTTACATTTCTGGAAAATATCTTGATAGAAGCTACAGTTCTCACAGCCTGCCTGGGCGTGAGGTCAACAACTTTTACATTAAAAATCATCTCTGAATAAATAGGGGAGATCTCCCAAAAAGTTGTGTGAGTCGGATTTAACCGCCTCGGCCAAAAATAGCCACAAATCCCCCAAAATCTGGAACTGTTCGCCATGAAAGACGAGCCTAATTTCTACAAAAAGGGGGTCCGAACAGACATATGTTTCTCTTAAACGCTGACACCCTGGAAAAAAATAAAGGCATTTATTATATATGGGCATGTTCTGGACAAAAACCTGCTTCATTTTCGCCAAATTCTCCTGTAACTCACCGTAACAGCTCCCGCAAAATCTAGACTATAACCGAAAAATGAAAAACTGGAAACAATGGCCTCGAAGATGGCTTTGATTGTCCCTGCTCGTGGAACCTGTGAAAAAACCAAGAGAGGTTTTTGTTCTTCGTCCCATTACGGAGAAAAACCTCTCTCATTTTTTTAAAATTTGATTTATTCTGCTCGGAATTCGTTTTGAAAGAAGACGTACTGAACAGGCAAAAATGGGCGATTTTTTGAAAAAATGGGAAAAGTGGTTTTTTTTTCGGAAGGGTGGTATTCCGGACCCCTATGGGGGCGACACCTATCCAAGGGTGGTTTAATTAAAACAACCGTCCCTCGTCATGGAACCCTCGTGGAAAACCAAGAGGTTTTGTTCTTCTGTCCCATTACTTGAGAAAAACCTCTCTCATTTTTTAAAATTTGATTTTATTCCTCGGCCGGAATTCGTTTTGAAAAGAAGACGCATCAACAGCAAAAAATGGGCTTTCATCTTTGTGAAAAATGGGAAAAGTGGTTTTTTCGAAGGCTGGTGAGTCTGGACTCTCTATGGGGGTGAAACCTATCCAAGGGTGGTTTAATTAAAAAAACCATTCCATCCCCTCACCGCTAAAACTTCGATGGGAGAGGGGAGTCCTGAAAAAATCTCTATAACTGCTGATTGATCCTGGATTAAACGAGAGTGTAACGGGTGGGCAGGGACTTAGATAGCGTTGAGCTTTATGTTTTTTATTTCTTTTGTTTCGCTTCTTTAATATATTTCATTTCCTTGATTTATATTTTGTTTTGCTTTTGAAATTTTATATTTTGTTTTATATTTAATTTGTTTTGTGTTTTTCTTACTATTTTATTTTAATTCTTTAATTTTAATTTTTAATACTTTTATGATTTGTTTTATTTGTAATATATTTTTAATTAATCAAACTCTAACCTAATTACTAACTTATATATTTAACTTAATTATTAATTAATTAACTATTAACTAGTTATTTATTAGCTAGTTTTACCTATTCTAACTATACACAAATTATTGAGATCATTGTGGGATGGAATGAATCAGAATGCCAATGCGGCTAGGGCCCAAACTCTAGCTGCCATCGCTCTGATTTTCGGGCTGGTGGACGCCGGTGCATCATTTGTACCGCTTTATCCGGTTCTCTCTACCATGTGGCCGACTAGGCTGCCTCCAGCGTATCCTCCTCACAAGACGCGATTCGAGTGTTGGTATCGCGAAGACACTGTGGCGATTCCAGCGGCGCCCCTCCTTCGCGGCACGCCGATTTGAAGCAAGCAGGCTCGGGTGGTCAGTTTCCCATAAGATGGCTCCAAATCCCACCGTCGAGAATGAGGAAGCATCCTTTCTTTGGAGCTAAAGTGTTAGTCCGCTTAAGGTGACTTGAATCCAAGCCTCCTCTCCCGGCCTAAGTTTGTTAAGAAGATGGAGGTGATCCCTTCTCTGGAGCTTTCTCCGGAGCAGCCTTGCAACCTTGCCCATTATCTGGCAGAAAAGGCCCTCGTTTGAAGTTTATCGCAAGTTATGGCCCAAATTTCAAAATGGTAGATGCATGGATTGAAGAACGATGGAGGCCGTTGATACAAGAAAAAATTACTCGGAGCGCAGTAGGCAAGGGTTTTTTTATCTTCAGGCCAAGCAAAGAGGATCGGGATCTAGTTTTCAGATATGGACTCCTATTTCATGGGGTCGAAGGGGCTGTTCTTAGCTCCCTGGACTCTTGAATTCAATCATGGAGACGAGATCACCATGTACTCGTTTAAGTTAGTCAGCTTCCCATACATCTCTGGGGAGAAGCTCTAGAGTGACATTGGAAACAAGCAGGGCGCTCGATGCTGTGGAACCGAAGTGGGGACCGCACTGGCAATTTATTTGTGGAGGTTAACTCTCGGTGAAAGGCCTACTCTAAGCCATCGCTCTGGGAATGGTGCTATATCCAAGAGCCGGACTACTATGCATCCCTTTTAAGTGCCTTCGTTGCCATGCTTACGGTCATTTCGAAAAAAGATGCCCCAAAGTCTCTCAGGAGCCGGACCGGCCAAAGAAGATGATTTTCAGCCAGTATCTAACCGACAAAGGTAGCCAAGGCAAAATTATCCTCTAGCCCAGGCTCTGAAGGCCACTCTTTCAGTAGAGGCAACTCTAGAAATAAAAACAGCTTTGAGGCGCTGAAGAAAGATGAAGCCCCAGATCTAAGAAGTACCAGAAGGGAAGAAGATCCTCCCACAGATGAAATCCCTCCGTGACTTCACCCCCGTGCCCAAGAGGAGACCATGTGCCTTAGGTCCGGGTTCCCTCGGCCATGAAAACCGGACTGCTTTCAACGGTCTAGCACCTTTGTGGAAACTTCTCGACATCGAAGATAATTCGGCCCCCTGGCTCCACCCTCTTACCCGGTGGACGAAAAGTCCAACAAAGCCAGAGATAAAAGGAGATGCCTCCAACATCTCTTCAGTTCTCGTAAAAGTCGATCCCTCTTTAAGAGGAAAAATCCCACCCTCCTGCTAATGTTTTGATTTTGTCTCCTTTTGTGCTCACTGTTTGTGAGAATTTACTCATGTGGGCAATTTTGCCATTTTTCTCAATTAGCTCCAAGGCATGGGATGGGTTTCCTAAGACGTTCACAAGAAGGTTGGTTGCACTGCTAGAGGTCACCAACCTTCTTCGCATTATAACTTTCCTGTCTCCGGGCTTTGCCGTAACGTACCTATTGAAACATAACCGTTCTTGTTAAAAAAAAAACTATACTCACATTATTATTATTTAATCTAATTAACTTATTGTTATTTTGTTTATCCTAAGTTTGATTATTTATGGATGGGTGGTGGGCGAGATGTGGCTCAGGGATGAAAAGACAAGGGGATGAGTGGTGTTGAGGTGGACTAATAATGCATAAGAGGTGATGGGATTGGGTGAAAAGGATGGATGGCACGTTGTGACAGGGCCCGCCAAAGAAAAAAATGCCTCATTCCGGAACCCCCCCCCCCGGTTAAAAACATAATGGTTGGGGGGGGGGCATCCAGAATTCGATCTCAACCGTAGATCTATGCGATGACCTATCAACCGTTCAGATGCGTGTCTTATTTATACTTGATTCCGGACCCCCCCTTTCCGTTAAAGTTAGAACGGTCGGGGGGGTCCGGAAAATCTTATGGACTGTAGATCTCAGCGCTAGCCTCTAAACCGTTCATTTATGCGTTGTCTTTACTCTGTGAGCACAAAGTCATATTTGCTCCAAAACTTAGGATAAGTGCATTATGTGGGTTTTGTGCAATGCTTCCCTTGCTTTTGTCTCCATGGGGTTAGGAAACACCACTCAACATCAATAATCATGAATTTTATTTTCTTTTCCTTTCCTTGAAAATAATTTGCAAAAATAAAATATTATTTGCAAACCAAAATACACCTAGAGTGAAAAAATTTCCAGTCACCAGATGATACTATGAATTATAGGGTTATAACAGTGGCTCCACCTGGGGATGGCAGCTTCTTTCAGGAGGTGTCAAGAACCATAGACCTCTGAACATGCAGACCGGTGCTTTATCCATTGGGCTGATCCCAAAATCTTATTCTACAACCTGTACCTATTTTGATCTTGCAACTGAAACCAAATTAAAATAAACACTGCTAAAAAAGAGATGATCAGAATGCTGAGCTTATTCGCATTCTCCTACCTACCCTATGCTACTAATAATTTTGTTGTTCTAAATGATACAATAATGCCAATGAAACCAATCAAGTAGTTGTTGAGACCAGAGGACTATTTGACTGCTCGTTAGCACAGTGAAAAGGGTTGCTTGACCTTTTGCCCATTGACTCAAAACTGCATAGTGTAAAGGCCACTGCTGAAAACATGATTGATATTTACAATAAAGACCTCGACAATCTTGAAGAACAAAAGTACTGCCAGAGATAGATTGAGGCTCTATAGTGAAAAAATTATCCATATAGGTAGCTATAGGATCAAGGTAGAAATGGCATGTTCCTTGGTTTTTGGATTTTGCCAAGTGAGAAACATGCTCTGGCACTATATCTATGTTATTTTCATCCTCATGCATTTCCTGACATGGCTGCAACTTTTCTAATGGGTTTTGAAATGATACTGTTGTTGAACACACCCCTATAGCTGATTGTCTTATCATATCCATATCATAACAACTTTTTATCCTATGGCTGGATGATGGAAAATGACTTTGACAACACAGGTCATCCAACCGATCAACTATTGGATCCTGAAAAGACTGACAAGACTGTTGCATTGATTCAAATGAAATTTCTTGACCTTTTATGTATTCATCCTTCAACACTTGTTCAAGAGTCTCCTTCAAAATTTGAAATGAATTAAAGCACAATGGTATAGAGTTATTTTGGATTAACTCACAATTTGTCTCAGGCTTTAAGCTTTCATTTGGAATTTGAAAATCAAAGTAGGTAAAGTGTTGCAACTTTGGGTTTAGAACAGCCTCCACATCAGCACTAGCATCTTCACCTAGTTGATCAGAACATTCTCCCTCTCTACCATTGACAACTTGTTTACAATTTCCTCTCAAATTTTGAAAAGAAGAGAAACATAAGGACAAAGATATTTCCCTTACTTTGAACTTTTATGCATCTTCCTCATCGCTGTCATGATTGTTGTGCAAAGGTTGATTGTCATATTTGAGTTGTAATTGATCTTCCTCCTGCCAATGATGTGTTGTTGGTTGCTTCGAACAGTCAACATCTATTTTAGCCTCACGATCATCATCATACTGGTCACACTTGGGTAAATTATGCCAGTAAGAAAAGTCATCAAACATGCACATCATATCAGTTGATGGCTCTTCAACAAGATGAGTTGGAACTTCATCTTTGACTATGTTTTGAATTGAATACGTGAAAGAATCATTATCCAAACCATGGTACCAAGGATGAGCAACAAAATGTTTTGGAACAATGACCTTTTATTTCTCTGAAATCAATGGAACATGATGTCTTTGGACAGCAAGCTCATCTTTCCTGATGATCCTCTGCATCATCTCTTCCATGGCACTGGCCAAAATATCCAGTTTAGCTTCTGATGACTTCAGCTGCTCCTTTTCTTTGTTCTTTACCTTTGACCTTTTGATCAACAAGTCGGCCTCCACATCAACTGCAACCTTTTGCATTTCTTCAAGACTTACAGTGTTCCTTTCTCTTAACTAAAATCCCATCTCAGGATCGAAGGCATCTGGGTAATGCAAGTGAGCTGACCCTGGGGGTGGCCTTATATCAGCAGGTATTGCATGATATGCCTTATTGAATCTTGTTGAAAACCTTTGTATTGTTTCCCCTGGCTGCCTTTTCAAATGGTCATATTCTTCTAGGATGAGAAAGACATTTCTCATGATCACCCACCGATCTAGAAAAGCTTGCACAAACTGATGGAAATTATTAATGCTTGCAGCTGGGAGATTTTTAAACTAGTTCTTAACTTTACCTTGCAAAGACAGGGTAAACATCCTTATATATACATCATCAGCTTCAACCTCATA
>SNQJ01S0141432.1:0-24853 GCA_010110895.2 Picea sitchensis
GCATTTGTGTTGCAGCATGTTTCAGCATCTGTTCTTCATAAACAATCGATTGCCATCAATGACAACCTTGATCATCTGCGCCAACCTTGATCATCTGCGCCTTGATCATCTGCGTCATCTCTGTTGTAGGCATATTTCCAACACAGTTGCAGGGTTGAACCTGCTCTGATACCATATGTAACGACCCCTCCATTATGACTAGGAAAGAAAAGAACAAAAGGTAATTTTTTTTTTTGAGTTTAACATCAACACACGATCATATCAACGCCTAATAAATAACATCATAAGTAAAGGAAGTACCAACTACTCATCATGGAAATCACTAATGACGCATTCAACACGTCAACGAAGGATAGTGACACATAAACATAAATATCATAGCAGATTAGCACATCAATATCATATTGAAACAATTTACAACAACATTCAATCAAATAATGAAAATAAATGACTACTCGCCCAACCTAGGGAGGAAATCCCAACAAATCGCATATCTAGGGAAAGAAAATTGTGTATATTCCAGGCATAAAAATGTAGAGTAAGGTGAGTAAAATCATTGTGCAAGGATATGACTTACAGAATGGAAATGCAAAAGGTAAACTCGCCTTACCCACAAGGTGGTTGTGCAAAGAGATGACTGTTAGAAAAAAAACTCCCAAGGAAAACTCGCCTTACCACAAAGTGGCTGTGGAATTGGATGAATGTCAGAATAAAATGCCCAAGAAAACTTGCCTCACCCACAAAGTGGTTGTGCAATGAGCTGATTGTCCAAATGAAAAGTCTCAATGAAAATGCGCCTTACCCACAAAGGGGTTGTGCAAATGGATGACTGTCAGAATTAAACTCCCCAAAAAAACTCGCCTTACCCACAAGTGGTTGTGCAAATGGATGACTGTCAGAATAAAAACACAGAGATACCATTCCTTTCATCATGGTTTAAAAAAAAATGCATAGATACCATTCCTTTCATCATGGTTTAAACAAAAATGCAGAGATACCATTCCTTTCATCATGTTCTAAACAAAACGCAGAGATAAAGGAGAAGAGATTTGGGCGTAAAGGCAAATTGTGAAGCAATGATACATGAATAAAATCATTGTACAATCCAGGGAAATCGTTGTGTAAAAGAGGTGAGTATTCACTAAGCATTAGAAAATAAAATTGTTGTGAAAATAAGTGAAAATTGTTGGGCCAAGGAAGTGAGATTCACTGAGTTTTAAGGGAAAATATTTCTCTGTGTAAAAAGAAGAAAAAAAATGCAACCAATTCCATTTAAATTCAGAGTTGGGGTTTGCCAAGAAAAAAAAAACGAAATCAATAAGCAATGGTGAAAGCATAAGGATGGGATATTTTGCATAGAGAAACACAGAAATACAAATGACGGGATCACCACAACTGCATAATTAATTTAAATATCAATAAAATTTGAACCTTCAATGTAATTTACCCCATCAATACTTATACAATAGAATTAAACTACATTTCTAATTAAATCTTAATGAGCTCAATCTCATTTTAGGATTATTGTAACCAAAGGCGAAGAATACGAAGTTGTTAATCTGTGCTTGCTCTCCCTCTTGTCTCTCGCTTGGTAAACGTCAAGACTTCAACAGTACCTCCCAAACAACACTAGGGGTACTCTTCTTCCCCCTTAGACCCCCGAGTCACAAAGGAGCCACACACAACACAACCAAAAAACTTTAGCTCTCAACTTGCCTCGCAAGGTCGAGCTGCCACTCTCTTTCTCGAGCTAGGTATCCCAACTCTCACAAGAAAAATCAGTCAAAGAAATTACAACAACATAACTTTAATAATACCAGTCCTCATACATTCCTCCTCTCATCCATTTTCTTTATAGAATTTTTTTCTTAGTGACAACTTTTCATGCACATTTAATTCAATTTTTAATAATTTAATTAGGAATTATTTTCCCCATACACTTGTCACTTGTTCCCTTAGTTGCACTAATAAATCCATAATTTAATTTAATTAATTGTCAATTCCCTCACCCATCCTAAAAGTGCTCATAAATTTACTCCTAGTTGTCCCTTTATTCCCTCTATTTCCTTTTTAACGACTAACGCCTTTCTAAAACGTAGTGGTGTTTAATTTAGGAAAGTTTTGTAGTTAGACTAGACTAGATTCCTTTCTATGCTTCCACATTTCTTTTTTATATTTATTTCCTTTCTTATCTTAGTTCCAATTTGGTATTCTTTTGCACACATTTATATAATTAAATCTTTAGATATAAATTTTTTACTCTTTCAATTCCTAACTTGATATTTTTTTCTTTATCCCCCACCATTTATTTAATTTATAATTTTATTTTATTTTTAGTCTTCTTACCCCTTTAGACTTAGGCTCAAATTTTTAAACTAGGCTTAGAATTTTTAAGGATATTTTATAATTAATAAAAATTACTCATATAATAATTATTTTAAGTCCAACAATATCAAAACAAAAATTGTTTTCTAGGCACCTAGGTTCATTGACTCACATTTATTAAAATCGCGATGTGCCCTTCAAGACGCACTCTGTGCTCCAAGGGTGCCACTCGCCTTTATTCAAGTTTATTTATGCAATGTTCCCTTCAAGACGCACTACATGCTCCAAGGGTGCCACTCGCCTTTGACTAATTTTGGTAGTTGTCCAACCCTTGGAGTCAATACTCCATCAAGTGACCTTGTGAGAGACTAAGGGCCTTTAAGGAATAAGGACATTGCCTTATTGTGCACCCCTTAAAATCTTCATGAGCGACTGTATCAGTCTTCTATCATGACATCGTGGATCTCTCACACTAAGTAATTTTTAACCTACAATTCGAGCCATGATGGGAGTGCTAGTAGGTTGTGGCAGGGTTGTTGCCACACCTCTCCCTCAATATCTGGTTGTTGTGCATTTCCCCTTTACTCCTTATGTGAGTTTGATTAGCAAGCAATCATCAGCCTTCATCCATCATTGAAACAATGTCAACGATCCATAAAAAACATCATAATATACCCGATCATATGTCAAATATGCATAAATAGAAATACCCAAACCATATACAATCCACTCCCTTACCTGATACGGTGTCCAAGGAGGTCCATTGATGCCATCGACATCCTAAATCTGTCAAGGGTCCTGCACACTCAGGAGAAACCCATCAATAGCACCTATCTATACATAGATATGAAATAACATAACATCATAATTCAACAACATCATCATCATAATCCATAAGAAAAACAAACAACCATATATTAAACCGGATCACTTGCATGCAAGTGTCCTCAAAGAATAAGTCAAATCATGTGCGCGCAAGAGCAGGTTGTTATATACACCCCCTTTTGTTTTCAACTTTGTCCCAAAGTTTCACATTATATGTGCAGTAAATAAAGTATCTGAAAAGATCTAAATGTCTAACTATCAAACAAAAATGGAAATTGTTGGTGCATATCATATGCATCCTCCCAGGTAGCCAAGTGTGGACTATAATTGTCCCACTGGACCTTGACCTGATCGACTATTCGACATTGTAGTTGTTGAATGCGATGGTCTAGAATGCGGTTTGGCTCTCCCGTGAGTGCACCCTCATCCGACACCTGCAAGGAATTCATGTCAATCACATGTGTAGGATCACTAACATAATGTCTCAAAATAGATACATGAAAAACATCGTGCATACACCTCAAAGAATCAGGCAAGGCTAGTCGATATGCCATGGGCCCTTTATTTTGGACAACTTTGAAAGTTCCCACAAACCTAGGAGAGAGTTTAGCACCCTTTCCAAACTTGATCAAACTCTTGTGCAGTTTCACCTGCAAGAAGACTCGATTACCTACTTCATAACTACGGTCAACATGATGCGCATTGGCATAACTCTTCTATCGATATTGTGCTTCTTTAATCCTTTGTCTTATCTTTTGCATTTTTTCTTCCATTTATTGGATCGCTTCGGGTCCTGCCAGGACCCTATCGTCAAGTCGATCCCAACTCAAAGGCATCTGACATGGTCACCCGTAAAGAAAATCAAAAGGTTACATCTTAATGATGCTTTGATAGTTGTTGTTGTATGGAAACGCCACCATCTGAAAAAACTCTTCCTAATGCTTCTGTTGGTCCATCACGTACGTACGCAACATATCTTCCAAGATTTTGTTCGTTCTTTCTGTCTTCCCGTCTATCTCTGGGTGATACGTAGTACTAAAGTTAAGTTGGGTTCCCAAGGTCTCTTGGAAACTAGTCCAAATTTATCCTATAAACATCATTCCTCGATCGTATATGATCCTCTTAGGAACACCATGCAATATCACAATATCGCTGATGAAAAATCTAGCTATGTCCGACGCCTGATACATAGTACACACAAGGATAAAATGTGAACTCTTCATTAGAGTGTCTACTACCATGAAAATTGATTTGTGCCTCCTTACAGTTAGCTGCAATCCAACAATGAAGTCCATCGAAACGGCCTCCCATTTTGATTTCGAAATAGCATGTGCCTATAGTAATCCTACCGGGTTTCTATGTTCAACCTTCACTTGTTGATATTCTAGACATCTCGCCACATAGTTGAATATGTCCACCTTCACTCCTTTCCATAAGAATAAGGGTTTAAGGTTTGCCCTCATCTTTGTGACTCCTGGATGAGCCATGTACACTTCTCTATGAGATTCGTTTAGGATCAAACTTCTCAACTCGTCGTTAGGCAGTATGTAAATCTGGTTATTTTATCTCATTAATCCATCATTTTCCACAATAAATCCTTCATATTTTTGTACCAACATGGTGTCTTGTCCGATATTTTCCTTAAACTCTTTATACCAGTCATTGTCGTGTTGTATAGTTAGAATATTTTCACAAATAATCGTCTAAATAGGCATCACCGAAAATATGCATGGTCTTCGACTCAATGCATTTGTCACTCTGTTCAATTTTCCTTTTACGTAGGTAATCTCAAAATCGTACTTGCTAAGAAGTTCTGACCAAATCCTTTGTCACGCATTCAAGTCACTTTGCATAAAAATGTGCTGCAAACAACAATGGTCTGTTTTCAGTTCAAATTTCCATCCAATCAGGTAGTTTCTCCACACTCTCAGGGCATAAACAATGGCCAACAACTCCAAATCGTGCATCATATAGTTCTCGTCATGCTTTCTTAACTTCCTTGAGATGTAAGCGATCACTCAACAAAATTGCATCAAGACTCCACCTAAGCCTTCCTTGGATGAGTTTGTGCCTACCAAGAAATCCTTGTCCATGTCAGGGAATTTTAGTATTGACGCTTGTCATCAAAAACTCCTTGAGCCTTTGAAATGCATCCGCACATTTCTTGGTCCATATAAAATTCTTGTTTTTCTTTTGCAATTATGTAATCGGATTTAATATCTTCAAAAAATATTCGACGAACCATCAATAATATCTAGCTAAAACCATGAAGCTATGTACTTATGGTATGTTTGTCGGAGTAGACCATTCCATAATAGCCTCTACCTTCATTGAATCCACAACGATACCTTCGCCGAAGATAGCATGCCCTAAATAATGAGTCCTCGATTGATAAAAAAAGCATTTCGACAGTTTCCCCTATAATTTGTTCTCGCGTAAATGTTGTAGTACCAAGCACAAATGTTCGTCATGTTCTTCCATTGTCCGAGAATATATCAAAATGTCATCAATGAATACTTGAACAAATTTTTCCAAGTATTCACGGAACGCTCCATTCATCAAGCTCATGAATACCCATGGGGTGTTTGTTAGTCCAAATGGTAAAATGGTAAAATCGTAATGTATGAACCTCGTCTTGAATGAAGTCTTAGGAATGTCTTCCTCCTTGATTCTCAACTGGTGATATCTCGATCTCAAGTTGATCTTTGAAAACACTATAAAGCCTTTCATTTGGTCAAACAAATCATCTATTCTTGGCAACGGATATTGGTTCTTGATCATTGCCTTGTTCAATTGACGGTAGTCAATGCAGAGTCTCCATGACCCATCCTTCTTCCATTTGAAAATAATAGGTGCACCCCAAGGTGACACACTTGGATGTACAAGTACTAAGTCTAGAAACTCTTTCAGATGCATTTTCAACTCTGGTAACTCAGGGGTCGACATCTGATAAGGAGTTCTTTCTATCGTTTCAGTTCCAGGTTTTAAGTCGATGGTAAATTCCATCTCTCTTTCGGGAGGTAAACCTGGTAAATATTCTGGGAACATGCCCGCAAACTCTTGTACTACTAGAAGGTTTTCTAATCCTTCTGCCACGCCCTTGTCTTTCAATGCTAGGATTGCATATATCTTGCATCCCTTGTGCATGCTCTTTCGTAGCTATAGGGAAGAGATGAACCTTAGGGAAACTCCCTGGTTTCTTCCTACAATCACTCATCTCTGTCCCTCATCATCGGTCAAACTCAACTATTTCATCTTATAGTTGAGTATCGCATCATGCGATTCCAACCAGTCCATACTGATCATGACATCATAAGATCCTAATACCGTGACATATAGGTTGGACTTAGTGACAAAATCTCCCAGGTTAAGCCTACAACCTGTATTTTTTCCTCTAACCTTCTGCTTGGCTCCCAAATCCATTTACACATAGCTAAACTCATCTTGTTCGACTACCTTTACCTTAATTCTGTTTAGCGCTGCACCATAAATAAATATTTATGTAGCACCTGGATCTATAAAAATACTAAAGTTTTGGTCAGCGATGGTACCTGACGTCTCGAGCACAGTAGACAAGTGCGTGGCCTGGCGGTTATTCACCATTGCATGAATTCGATGGGCCTTGCCCACATATCCTACTGTTGTGTGTCCAAATAACCCAACTGCTCTGGCCCTCTCAACTGAAAAGTCATGCTGGTAATGTGGCTCTCCACATGTCCAACATTCGGTCTTCAATCTAGTAATCCCAATCCATGAAGTAGAATTTGATTTCCCACCAGCCTGAAACCCTATTTTATTTTGCTAAATAGGCCTGAATTGTTGTTGCTGCAGATGATGATGCGGTTGGTGTTGTGTTCCTTTATAGGGAGTTCACTTATAAGGCATTGATCAATGTGGTTTCGTGAACATGGATCCTCTCAAAGTACCTCGAAACCCTGAATAATGTTTAGTTGGTGTCTGATGCTACTTTGCACCAGATGTCACCTGTCCCGTCGGTTTCACAGGAGTCCTGCTCTAACCCCTGATGATCAGCTCTTCCTTAGCTATGAGGGCCTTCTGGAAAACATCGTGCAATGTCTAAGGCATTAGTATCCTCACTTTCGCACAAATGTTGACGTTAATATCAAACAAAAACTTGTTTACCTTGAGCTTCTCGGTGTTCAGATGTGGAGCATACCTACGTAGCTCTATGAAATGGGCCTCATACTCAGGCACCGTATGACCACCCTGTTGTAATGAATTGGACTCATTGATCTGGTGCTCAATGAATTCATCAGACAAATACCTATCCCTAAACCGTTCCTCGAATAGTTCCGATGACACGTCTTCGACGACCATGTTTAGTTGTGGTAGGAGCATCTTCCACCATAGAAGAGTGCTCCCCTTCAGTTGAAATACTGTCATGCAGACTTTCCTATTGGAGGTATAGTCGTGAAGTGCGAAGCACATTGCCATGTTCTCCGACCATGCCTAGTCGACCACGCCATCCGTGGCACCCAAGAACTCGGGAAACTTGACCTTCTCGAGTTTTCAGTGAATGCTACCAGTACCGAATGGGGTGCGAGGTGGACCCTTAGGGGTTACCGACACCCTGACCTCATCTCTATATAGATGGCTAATCAAGGCCTCTGACATCCTCTGAAAGGACCTCATCAACCCAACCACATCCCCCACAACAATTTTCTCTTGCCCAATGAATTGTTCTTCTCCTTGGGGGTTAGACCCCTCTGGTGTGGATGCTACTAGAGGCATCGTGCTAGCACCACATCATCTTCCTTCGTGTCGTCCTCTAACCATGATTACCTGTCGGGACACAATTCAAATTAGTTAGTGATAAATCATTAATCAAGTGTTTATACATTGGAAGGCGTAATGATCCCTAGTCGCAGGGTTGAACCTGCTCTGATACCATATGTAATGAACCCTCCGTTATGAATAGGAAAGAAAAGAACAAAAGGTATTTATTTATTTATTTTAACATTGACACACAATCATAACAACGCCTATTCAACAACATCATAAGTAAAGGAAGTACCAACTACTCATCATGGAAATCACTAATGACGCATTCAACGTGTCAACGAAGGATAACAACACATAAACATAAATAGCATAGAATATTATCACATCAATATCATCTTGAAACAATTTACAACAACATTCAATTAGATAATGAAAATAAATGACTACCTGCCCAACCTACCCTGCAAGGTTAGGACCTCCAGGACACATAAGCAACGCTCAAGCCCAGGTTCCAATTGATTTTAACCATTTAATGTCTCAGGTATGGCGACTATTCTGAGGAACAAGGAGGTGTCTACATCCCACTAACACAACCAATCCAAAACAACTAGCTAAAACAATAGCATCTACGATGATCGATTTCATCAATCCATCAATCCTAAACATCAATTAATCATGGCACAAGGGTAATCATCATATTTATCAATCCTGCATAAACATTTAATTCATGACGCACATGATATCAATTTCTAACAATCATTCATCAACATTAAAATATTCGTTCCACGCGAGAGTAAACAAACTCTAGAACAATCACATGTCAACTTAATTAATGGTGCAAGAGAAAACTAATTACCAAATTAGTCATATGTCGGCATAAATTCATGACGCAAAGTTAATTAGTAACTTATTTATGACACATGAGTGGTCAACATTAAATTCAAAGGTGCAAGAAAATAATTATGAAGCAATCACGCGCCCACTTAAATTAAGGTGCGCAAGTAAATTTTATTACGAAACAATTCATACATCAACATTAATGAAATGCGCATGAGTAATCAAAAGCGTAAAACTTTAGGAATCAACATTAGTCCATAGAGCCACGCAATCTAACCACTTAAAATTAGAATAAATAAGGGATTGCTATCTGTAAGGACATTTATGCTTTTAGGATGTTAAACTAAGTTTACAATTAAGCAACTAGAGTCCATTGATTATTTCAATAATTATTAGACAATTCATAATCTGAGTAATAAAAGCAATCATAGAAACCTATTTGTCAATAGTTATCCATAACTCCAATTTAACAAGGATTTTACATAAATAAAACAATAACCACCTCACAAGAGGATGTCAATAAAGGGTACCAATAATTTACACACCATAAATCCCATGCAATGAGGGAATTTGGAAACATCCTATACCCCTAAATATTTGTATATATATCGATGGTGGTATTGCAATTGAATAAATCATAGAATAATCATTCAACCTACAGGTTCTAGTCCACACAATTATAATAATTATATACATCCTTATCACTAAAATTTAGTGGAAAAAGTGGGTAAACAAGGGTCATTGATGTAGCGACTAGTGTAGAGGTACCTCACATTAAGGTGAAATAAAGCGCGCCAAAAACTAACTTAACCATTTTAAATTTTTTGCATAGGTCACATCATCAACATAAACACTTAAGGATAAGTATTCTTACAATGATCGTCGATAGAGATGGCGGAACTTGGCATGGGATTCCTCTACACACAAGGTATTACCAGTATAAAGAAAAATGCAGAGATATAGTACCCAGAAATGCACAGTAAGAAAAATGTTGAGCAGGAATATTTAACACTGGGCGAATTCATTTTTCTATAAGCCAAGTTGAAACAAGGGTAAATTTTACAAGTGTAAGAGGTAAAAAAATACTAGGCAAAAACACCACAAGATGGATCCTTTTATTCATTGGAGGAAATCCCAACAACTCGCAGATCTAGGGAAAGAAAATCGTGGGTATTTCGGGCATAAAAACACAGAGTAAGGTGAGTAAAATCGTTGTGCAAGGAGATGAATGACGGAATGGAAACGAACAAGGTAAACTCGCCTTACCCAGAAGGTGGCTATGCAAATAGATGATTGTCAGAATAAAAACACCCAAGGCAAACTCCCCTTACCACAAAGTGGTTATGCAATTGGATGATTGTCAGAATAAAATGCCCAAGCAAACTTGCCTCACCCACAAAGTGGTTGTGCAATGAGATGACTTTCTGAATAAAAACGCCCAAGGAAAACTCACCTTACCCGCAAAGTGGTTGTGCAAATGGATGAATTTCATAATAAAAATGCCCAAGGAAAACTTGCCTTACCCACAAGTGGTTGTGCAAATGGATGACTGTCAGAATAAAAACATAGAGATACCATTCCTTTCATCATGGTTTAAACAAAAACACAGAGATACCATTCCTTTCATCATGGTTTAAACAAAAACACAGAGATACCATTCCTTTGATCATGTTTTAAACAAAACGCAAAGATCATCTAGCACAAAAATGTAGAGATAAAGGAGAAGGGATTTGAGAATAAAGGAGAAATGTGAAGCATAAATACATGAAGAAAATCATTGTACAATGCAGGGAAATCACAGTGTAACAGAGTTGAGGATTCGCTAAGCATAAGAAGATAAAATCAATGTGAAAATTATTGAAAACCGTTGGGCCAAGGAAGTGAGGTTCGTTGAGTTTTAAGGGAAAATATTTCTCTGTGTAAAAAGAAGAAAAGAAACGCAACCAATTCCATTCAAATTCTGAGCTAGGGTTTTCTAGGAAAAAAAAAAAAAAATCAATAAGCAATGGTGAAAGTATAAGGCTGGGAGATTCTCGCATAGAGAAACACATAAATACAAATGACGGGATCATCGCAACTGCATAATTAATTTAAATCTCAATAAAATTTGAACCTTCAATGGAATTTACCCCAACAATACTTATACAATAGAATTAAACTTCATTTTTAATTGAAGCTTAATGAGTTCAATCTTAGTTTAGGATTACCGTAACCGAAGACGAAGAATCCAAAGTTATTAATCTGCGCTTGCACTCCTTCTTGTCTCTTGCTTGCTAACCATTGAGACTTCACCAATACCTCCTAGCCAACACTAGGGGTACTCTTCTTCACCCTTATCCCCCCAAGTTGCAAAGGGGCCACGCACAACACAACCAGAAAACTCTAGCTCCCAGCTTTCCTCGCAAGGTCAAGCTACCACTCTCTTTCTCGAGCTGGGTATCCCAACTTTGACAAGAAAAACTAGTCAAAGAAATTTCGGCAGCATAACTTTACTCATATCAGTCCTCATACATTCCTCCTCTCAGCCATTTCCTTTATAGAAGTTTTTTCTTAGTGACAACTTGCCATGCACATTTAATTCATTTTTTAATAATTTAATTAGGAATTATTTTTCCCATACACTTGTCACTTGTTCCCTTAGTTGCACTAATAAATCTATAATTTAATTAAATTAATTGTCAATTCCCTCACCCATCCTAAAAGCGCTCCTAAATTCACTCCTAGTTGTCCCTTTATTCCCTTTATTTCCTTTTTAATGACTGACACCTTTCTAAAACTTAGTGGTGTTTAATTTAGGAAAGTTCTATAGTTATACTAGACTAGATTCCTTTCTATGCTTCCACATTCCTTTTTATATTTATTTCATTTCTTATCTTAGTTCCAATTTGGTATTCTTTTGCACACATTTATATAATTAAATATTTTGATATAAATTTTTTACTCTTTCAATTCCTAACTTGATATTTTTTTCTTCATCCCCCACCATTTATTAAATTTATAATTTAATTTGTTTTTAGTCTTCTTACCCCTTTAGACTTAGTCTCAAATTTTTAAACTAGGCTTAGAATTTTTAACGAGATTTTATAATTAATAAAAATTACTCATTTAATAATTATTTTAAGCCCAACAATGTCAAAAGAATTTTTTTTTTCTAGGTACCTATGTTCATTGACTCACCTTTATTAAAATCACGACGTACCCTTCAAGACACACTCTGTGCTCCAAGGGTGCCAATTTCCTTTATTCAAGTTTTATTTATGCGATTTTCCCTTCAAGATGCACTACTTGCTTCAAGGGTGCCACTCGCCTTTGACTGATTTTGGTAGTTTTCCAACCCTTGGAGTGAATACTACATCAGGCGACCATGTGAGAGACTAAGGGACTCTAAGGAATAATTACCATGCCTTATTGCATGCCCGTTAGAATCTTTGTGAGTGACTATCTCAGTCTGCCCTCATGACATTGTGGATCTCTCGAACTAGGTAATCATTAACCTACAATTTGATCCACGTCAGGACTGCTAGTAGGTTGTGGTAGGGCTGCTACCACACCTCTCCCTCAATATCTGGTTGTGGTGCATGGCCCCTTTACTTCTTATGTGATTCTAATTAGCAAACAATCATCAACCTCCATCCATCAACAAAACAATGACAATGATCCATAAACAACATCATAATATACCTGATCATATGAAACATATGAAAAAATAGAAATATCCAAACCATATACAGTCCACTCCCTGACTCGATCCAAAGTCCAAGGAGGTCCATTGATGCCATCGACATCCTCAATCTATCAAGGTTCCTGCACACTCAGGAGAAACCTGACAATAACACCTATCTATATATAGATATCAAATAACATTACATCATAATCCAACAACATCATCACCATAATCCATAAGAGAAACAGACAACCATATACTAAACTGGATCACTTGCACGCAAGTGTCCTCAAAGAATAAATCAAATCATGTGCACTCAAGAGCGGGATATTACACACTGGTATACCTCCTTATTTACAGGCACTTCCCTCACTTGCATAGCAATTATTTTTCCCATAAATGTTGTTGAAGGTTATTTGTTGTCACTCTCCTCCATGCTTCTCTCCTTATTCATGTGCATGACCTTTCTAACTCACTAGGTGAGATACGGGCTATGGTTCTAAGAGAGTAAATGCACATGTAGAGCGGAAGTGCACAGGTCAGGTGAGCTACGAGCTATGCTTGTGAGAGAGGAACTGTACATGCAGAGAGGAAGTGAACATGCAATTACTGAATAATGGATAATGTTCTTCTATGTATGAATTCATTCATTCCTTGCTAATTATAGCTCACATTAGAATATACCTGCAAAATTTACATAAGGAATGGTTTGTTAGACACTATGATAATAATATATGCTTTAATTTCATTGTTTTTGTAATAAGATTTAATTGCAGCGCTATTGTAAATGCAATAATATCATGAAAAGATAGGATAGGAATGCCAACCTTTCTTTTTCCTCTTGACCAATAATTTGTTAAAATATCAATCATTATTAACTCCTTACTCCTGGGTGGTTGTAACATAGGCATGTGTAGGAGATTCAATTAGATAGATAGATGATGCAATTCCCATAACGACAAAGTAAGTAGTTTACCTCCAGTTGATCGCTCAACAAGATAGGCATAGACTCATCATAACCAATGCATATCCAATCCTAACAGATCATAATGTAAATCATCATATGATAAAATTGAAGCAAGCATATCTATTTACAGAAATAGACTTATCATAACCAATGCATATCAAATCATAACAGATCATACTGTAAATCATCATATGATAAACATGAATCAAGCATATATATTCACAGGCATATACCCATCATAACCAATGCATATCCAATCCTAACAGATCATAATGTAAATCATCATATGATAAACATGAAGCAAGCATATCTATTCACAACATGTGCTAATCCTTATAACTCGAAGAATCTGTTTAAAATGGCGTCCTTTCACAATGACGTCTTTTTAAAATAATTGTCCTTTAACAATTAAGTTTTGTTATAGAATATTGTCTTCAAAACCATATTTATTTTCTTCATATTTGTATACAGATAGTTTTATCCATATTCTATTCATGTAAGTGGCATGTTAAGTTGATAATGAGTATATTGTTGTAATGGCCTTGTACCCTGAAGAATCTAGGGTTTACCTGGATACCATCCTCGAAATGAGGGAAGTTCTCGGGGGTTTTCCTTGTTGTAACCTGGAAAAAATATAGGTTCTACATAGATAGTGTTTGCATGACCGTGTACTTATGACATTTGGTATATCAATTTAAATGCTTTACATGTTTTGTGAAAAAAACTAAGAAGTACTATTTATAAAAATCTCAATCTCATTCCAAGGTTTTTTTATTTTTAAAGATGAATGCATTTAATGGGATCTTAAGTAAAAAATATTAACATGGATGCAAAAACATTGATATCAATTTGAAGTGCTATATCCATGTTACCAAGCAAGATATGTATCGTACCATACTTCAATGCCCAAATGCCAATGTCAACCAATATGAAGTTGGGATATGAATAGTAAATATCAACACATATGATATGTTGGGGTTCTCCTTATGGGTGTAATGGGGGGTCGAAGGGCTCATAGTAGTGTCATAATAGTGGAGCCTATTCAATGTAAAGTGGGATATATCCACTATTCTTATTATTATTAAATAAGACCCACTATGGTAGTTAGTATTGAATAAATGTAATGGGGCCTCATTAAATAAAGTCCACTAGGTAGTTAGAAGGTTGTTCTAATTAGGGTTCTCTTGTTATTTATAAATAAGGATGGAGTCCTCCTTATGAGAGGTGTGAAGTTTATTTTATTTGGATTTTATCTTATTTATAGGTCTGACTCAATCTTGAGAGGTGAGAGAATATGAGTATATTCCTTCCATAAAAGGATCATTGTAAAGTGTTTCCCTACCTTAAGGGTATTTTTATTTAACCAAGTAAAGGGGGTTTTCTATGGTATTCTTGGATATCTTGTATGTGAGAACATTTTCAAAACTAATTTACATAAATAATGGTATCATAGCTTTCTTTCTTGGGCCAAAAAAGATGAAAATGTTTTCCCTGTTTTTGTAGGTTTTCAAAGGGAAAAATATGATTGCAACACTCAAATCAATTCATGTATATTTAAAGTAGACTTTGAATAAATCAATTATATATTTGAGTTCCTCTTATAAAATCACCCATTTAAAAAACAAATCGTCAAAATAATAGTTTGGAAAATAAAGATATCACTAATTTGAAATAATATATTTTAGGGTTTTTCCTATGGTGTATGCATGGATTGCAAAACATTTATCTTTTCACATGGTTCTCAGATTTCTACCAGACGAATTCCATTAGAAAGATTATTGATGGGGATTTGACTTGATATATTATATGATATACTTCCAATCAATATTGACTTTGTTACAACCCTTACAAATTCCCATTCTCAATACCCTAGATCTTAGTACTTACAATGACTTATGGCATTTTGTAAGGATATATTATCCCTCCGCATTGAAGAAAATCCAATGATATATGTAGATTATATGATAGATGCAAATTATATAGAAGAAGCCACTCCTATAAGTTTTCTTGGAGAGGCTATAGATCATGATGAGAATATCAAAAAATGGCTACAATTTCAACCCCTTGAAGGAGTTCATATAGTGTGAATCCAAATGGAGCACCACATGCAAAAGATGCAAGAAGCCTATGAAGAAATCTAAAGGATGGAAATTTGGAGTATATTGAATATGAATATACAAACAACATATGTTATGGTCAGTATGATTTAGAGAAGGCTTGTGAGAAATGGTATACAAAGAGTTGTAGTTTCTAGGAAAATAATTGCTTACAACTTCTATTTGATGACTCAACTCCACCTTATCTAGAGAACATTGTTGTATGAAGTTAAGAACCAATTATGACTACCATTTTTCATCTTATCTATTCTTTCATAGTAGTGCACCTTCCAAATCCAAATCTAACCTATTGCACTTACATGGATAATTTTTTGAATATGGTTGGATATATATATTTGGATCCAAATGGACGTCTTAGGCATTTGAAGGACAATTCTCAGCCAGATATTGAGATCATGTATATTCACTAGGGAGTGAGGATGAGCTCCTTGGATTAATTCAATATCATAATTGGTACTTGCACATGAGACACTGGATAATTCTGCATGGAAATCAACACTCGTACATGTGATCCAAGCTTAAGGTGGAGCTTATTGGACTAATTAAAAATGGTGTCTAGCACATATACATGGGACCCTGGTTCTCTAGCTTGCTTCATCATTGTAATAAACACTCATCCATGGGACCACGGTTTATGGTTTGTACTTCCTCACAACAAGTGTTGAGGGAAACACTTTTCCAAGTGGGGTGGAATGTTGGGATCCTCCCTAGTGGTGTAATGGGGTCTGAAGGACCCATAGTAATGTAATACTAGTGGAGGCCATTCAATATAAGGTGGAATAGGTCCATTATTCTTGTTATTAATAAATAAGACCCATTATGGTAGTTAGTATTGAATAAATGAAATGGACATTCATTAAAGAATGTTCATTAGGTAGTTAGGAGGTTGTTATGATTATGGTTATCTTGTTAGTTAGAAATAAGCATGGAGACCGCCTTATGACGATTGTGGATTTTATTGTATTTGGAGCTTAGCTCACTGAGAGGTGACCCAACCTTAAGAGGGAAGCAAACAAGAGTGTATTCCTTCCATATAAGGTCATTGTAAAGTGCTTCCCTACCTTAAGAGTATTTTTATATAATCAAGTAAAGGGGATTTTCCAAAGTATTCTTGGATATCTTGTATGTGAGAGCATTTTTATATCTAAAGTACATAACATGATAACAAAAGGAATGTATTAATCACTATGCGAATTATTAGAAATGAAAAATAAACATCACTTAAGTAAATGAGTAATAAATCCTATTAAGAAATCTATAATTGAAACTTTTTGTTTAGCAAATTTATTGATATTTAAATGTGTGTGGAGGAAATTAATCTTCGTATACTTAAATATATGTTAGGTCACTTCCAACATTTAGTACCATTAAATTGTTGTAGATTTTTTTTTATGCGAAATGCATAATTATTGTTTATGTTGAATGAATATAACGTGCACGTAAGTCATTCACTCTCTCACTCTCTAGTCCATTCAATTGTTGTAGCTTACTAATGAGAAACTCTAGAGCTAAACATAATGAGTATGTAACTTGCATTCACACCTCCACTCTCTCACTGTCCAAGTTGTTCAACTCCTACAATGTGCTAATGAACACCTTTTTCATTAAAAATTATAGATCCTCAGTGTAAAAAATTATGAGCATCAAATGCCAAATCATAGAGAAGGATGAAAAAATAATTCATTAGCCATAGAAAATCACGGATTTTTTTTTTTTAATAGAAGAATTGTTGGTAGCTACATAATATAATACAGAATCACAAATATATAGTATAGTGTTATGTAATAGTATAATATCTATACATAACATAGTACTATATACAATACATTTTACTAGTATCAATAATATAATAATTTTTTACATAGTATAATACAAAATCACATATATATAATATAATACAGAATCACATATATATAGTATAATGTTATGTAATAGTATAATATCAATACATAACATAATACTATATACAATACATTTTACTAGTATCAATAATATAATAATGTTTTAGAAGATTTTGTATCCTTCAACAATATATTTAAATAGTTAAGTTTCTCTTCATTAAACTTAACTAATGCCTTTAGATTCTGTACTCTCTATAAGATAATCCCTTTTCCACTAGAAAATTTCTCCATATATTAATATATGATGTTCTCATAAATTCAAGCATGTCTAATAAACGATAATCCCCTTCCAATATAGAGTACTGTGGATCGCACTTTATATCACCAAGTCCAAATAGTGGTAAACAAATACCACCAAAAGTGATAACACTCACCCCAAAAAATATACAATGTGGATAACAACTATGGCTACAACCCTCCACATCATACTATCCAAAAAAAATACATAATTATCCGATATGGAGCTATACCAAAATACTTCCACAGACAGTATCAAGTCCAAAAGTAACAAGAAGGAAGGACCAGCCCGCCAAGAGTGACATTCATGGATTGAGACATAAGGAAAGTGGGGAGCCCTCATGGCCATACTGCCATTTGTTGAAATGTATCTTTCCTTCTGGTACTTGTAGAGCCATCTTTGAAAGAGAATCCACCTCCATATTCTCTTCCCTATAAATATGGTCAAACTTGATGTTTGTGAAAGAAAGAGTGAGGTCTCTGATCTTCGACATCCAACCCAAAATATTGGTAACTTGTAAACTACAGTTGTGGTTAATCCAATCTATAACAATCTTTGAATCCCCCAGAACATGTAAATGTGCAATATTTAAATGATGATCTAATGTTAATGAAGCCCAAAAGCCGATGAGTTCAGCCCTAATGTTTGTGCGCTTCCCACAATTTAATGTCCACCTATAGGTAGAGTTACCTATGGTCTTAATTAAACCTCCATCACCACTTAGTAACTCATTGTTCTACGCTTCTCCATCGAACCAAAAGACAGATTCCATAATAAAGTTTGGATTCTTCTTAATCCTGTTATGAGTCCTTTTCAAGACTTGACTGCTTGAAGGCTTCATCATCCCACTGACTTGAAAACTAACCCTCTGTGATGAGGGATTACAACTATCAAAAATACATCTGTTTCTTTCCAACCACAAAATGCCAAGAAACAATTATTGGTAAGGATTTAAAAAAAAAATCCACCTTTAACTTGTTTTCTATACAATCACTTAAGGAAGAGCCTCCCTAGATTGTGGAAATATTATATGTATAAAGTAATTTTTTCCACGTATTTTGAGTAAAAGGACAAGATAAGAAATGATATGAAATAGACTCCTCATCCCTGAAACAAAGTGAACAAATATTCTAGCCAGCCCAACCCTTTTTTTGTAAAGAGTCCCAAGTAAGAATTTTATGTTCTAGGGCTAACCAAATGAACAGTTTTAATTTGTATTCCAGGTCCCAGGACCATAACTGTCTATACCAAGAAGAGGTCTGATGTGGCCAGAACTTAAAATCTAAATCATTGTAAACATTTTTTACCAATAGGAAACCCGACTGATCTCCACCCGTCCACAATAAGATATCTTCTCCCGGTCGCAATTGTACACCTGAACTGATAAGTTTCTTTATATAATTTTTCCATTCCAAAGCTAATTTTTCGGTGAGTCCCAAATCCTCACTGGACCTCCACTAATCAATAACATACCCCTAGGATGTTTGAGCCTTCGCTTGATACAAATAGCGAATATTATGATTTTTTAACACCAATAAAATCTCCTGAGAAAGTAAAGAAGTATTTCCAATGCATAGAATATTATCTAACCCAATAAGGACCAAACAACCACTTCCAGGCTTCCAACTCAGCCAGTGAGTAATGAGGGGCAAATATTTCATCAAGTTTTTTGAGAATTGAGAGGACAAAGGTTGATATACGAGAGATGTTCTAAGCCAAGTAGCCACAGAGGTGTAAGGGAGGTATTTATCTTTTCTCACACGATGTCAGATCTCGTCTTCCATCAAGACTCTCCACATGGAGTTTGCTGCAAGCTCCTGATTAAATAAGAAAATATTTTTAAGGCCCCAGCCTCCCAATATTTTCGGTTTGGCAATTTGTATCCAGCTACATAGGTGAATACCATGTTCTTTATGTCCCCCTGTCCAGAGAAAGTCATAAATCATCTTGCGGATCTTTGAGAGAACTACAAGAGGTACCACCGCAAGTGCCATCCAAAAAACCGACCGAGATTCCAAAACATCCTTCGCTAAAATGCAGCGGCCTCCCAAGGTTAGCCAACGGTTACACCAATGTTTTATCCATTTTTCAAAATTTATAAGTAGCCATCTCCAGTCTTCAAATATAGTTTTCTCTGCTTTTATGTAATAACCCAGATACTTAAAGCCTGAATCCAAATCTGTGAATTTGAAAGAAAACAAGTCCTTATACCTTTTCAAATCAACATCTTCAAGCCCTGCATGATGAAAAGTAGATTTACTATGATTGATTTTTAATCCCAAGGTGCTACAGAATTGTTCCAGGATATTCTTTACCAGTTTCCATTCTCCAGCAGAGTCCTTTGTCATAATGAGCACCTCATCGACAAATAAAAGGTGTAAAATTTTAACAACTCTAGAAACCTTCACCCCTGTCAAGTTTCCCAACTCTTAATCCTTTTTTAATAAAATTCTAAGACTCTCCATCACAAGTATAAATAATAAAGGAGAGAGTGGACAACCTTGTTGAAGACCCCATTCATTGTTGAAGAAAGCTGAGGTCTCTCCATTTATCAACACCACAAAGGATTCGTTGGTCATGCAACTCATAATCCAAGAACTAGAAATAGCACTAAAGCTATTTTGTGCCAGGATTAAACAAAGAAAATCCCAACTAACATAATCATAAGCCTTTTTCAAATCCAGTTTTAAAATCAGGGCCTTTTTTTTATAGATTTGATGCTATGGATACATTTATGTGCCATCCCTATGGCATCCAGAATTTGTCTACCCTTCAAGAATCCCAATTGTTCTGCTGATAGAGCCCTCGAGAGAATGGGTTTAATTTTGTTGGTGATCACTTTAGAAATTATTTTATAACAAATATTATAGAGTGTTAGGGGTCTAAAATCACCAAAGTTATAAGGAGAGTTCTCCTTAGGAATCAACACCAGGAAGATCAAATTTAATGACCTTTTAATCTTACCTACGATCCTAGAGTCTTTGACCAGATCTAGTAAATCAACACCAACCAAATCGAAAAAAAGGGTAAAAAACTCAACTGTCCAGCCGTCCGGGGCCAAACATTTGTCTTTTTCAAAAAGACTTAAAATCTCCTAGATCTCATGTTTAGTAACAGGTCTGTATAAAAGAACATTATCTTCCTCAATCACAAAGAGTTGATATAGTCTGGCTAAATTGACTTGTTCCATCAGAGCCCTGGGTCCATCCACAACATATAACTATTTAAAAAATCTAGAATCCTCGCCTTTGATCTCCTCCTGTCCTCTGATGGCCTGACCATTTTCAGCCTCTATCTCCCAAATATGCTTTTGATTTCTTCTGGCACTAGAAAACTTGTGAAAATATTTAGTATTATGATCACCACATTTTAGCAAAGTGGCGCGACTCTTTTGTCGCCAATATTCCTCTTCAGTTTTAAGTATATTGTTTCTCTCTGATTCCAAAGTTTTCAAATGTGATTCAGCAACACTATCTAAACCATCTCTAGACAGACCCAAAAGCCCTGGCTTATGTCCTCCTCCAGAGATTCCATCTTATGAAGATTTTTGCGTTGATTTTGTCTAGCCCAATCTTTAATTCAGGACTTTAAAGTCTTCAATTTCCAGACAATTCTGTGTTGTATGTCCAGTTCCTCCAGAAAGACAGATTCCCCCCATACATCTTTCACTATCAAAGAAATTTTTTTCTCCACCAACCAATTTGGATTTAACTTAAACATGTAGGCCACCTGTGCCTGAGTGAAATCAAATTGTGCTATCACAGGTGCATGATCATATATGAAAGGGAGCTCGACCTGGGAGCGATACTTCCCAACAATAGACAATAGACTTTCCGCAACTAGAATGTGATCCAATATTTTAGCAATACCTACACCCCCGACTCTGTCGTTTCTCCAGGTAGGTACCAACACATCTGGAGCCAAGTCAACCAAAAAATGATCCTTAATCAGTTCTATAAAATAGTTTGCATGTCTATCCAGGTGTGCCACTGACACCCAGACTTCATTCGCACCTGTGGTAAACTTCAAATTTCTTGCAAGTATCAAAATTTTAGCAGCTAATAATCCTTTTCATACCATACGATCTGAAAATAAAAGTATCTCATTACAAGGGTCATAAACATTAAGAAAATTGATAACACAGTGATTTTCTAAGGAGATGCCCCAAAGAAGAATGCCCTGAACGCACAGTGTAGGGTCCAGTGTCAACTTGTTTGGGTCCCATGTCACCAAGAGACCACTCGAGGTGCCAACCGAGCTAACATCACACATATACCATCTATGTACAATTTTTTACATAAATAGGCGAGCCTTATCATCAACAACAAGTGTCTCTTGTAAAAAGATAATCTCGGGCTTGACTTTAGTGAGTAATCTATGCATGGAGGTAGATTTCAGGGATCCTCCCACCCCTCTGACATTTAGAGAGAGAAGTATATAATTTTATCATGTGCAAGGGATTTTAATCCTCTAAGCGCCCCAGTGTATGAAACAATAGTAGTAGTAGCATCATGAGTAACGGGAGGGAGAATGGATTTCTTTCGCGCACTCCTCATCTTAATAGGTGAGGTCTCAAAAATCAAGCCTCTCAACCAAGAAAATATGGACCCAACCCCCCCACTACCTTCCCTCAGTTTGCAGGAAAAGTCTGTAGCTAAGGGAGGAGAGATAACAGAGTTTCCTTGAAAAGTTACAAGAGGAACAAGGTCCCCCACCTCACATAGAAGAGGCAACAAGTTATCCAAAGTTTCCGCCAGAGTACAGACATCGGGTTTCTCCTCTCTAAAACCCGAGAGTATAGGATTTTCCTTAATCCGCTCCATAGTCTCTAATAAAAAAACCTCAGAGTGTGTTAAAGAAACAATAGTCTGGGATCTCGTCCCATGAAGATTACTTGTATCCAAGGAGGATATCCTAGACGCCTCCCACAAAAGAGAAGTAGAAGGTTTATATGTCTATGTCTGAACTCCCAAGTGACTAAGAACATAGGGATCTAATTCCAAAGTATTTGTCTTAGGGGTCAACATGGATAGGGGAGGTAGAAAACGCACACCAATATCTGGAAAGGAAGCATCCACAACTAACCTTTCCAGGGAGGTGAACGAATGAAACAAAACAGGACAAAAAGTTCTGAGTTTACCTGTGAGTGTTTCCGTATCCGAGTAATATGGATAGTCCTGCGTCCTGAACCGAGGAGAGTCGCGACCCAAGTAAACTGCAACAGGTGAATCATATCTTTGTAGTTTACGAGGACAATAATATTCTGACTCCTCCTCATCCACGAAGCCCTAGCAAGAATTCCTTAAGTGACTAGTCCTACGACACAGAGTGCAGTGGAAGGGGAGGCCTAAATAATCCAGTCTCTATGAATACAGTTGGTCTCTCCACTAAATGTCAAGGGTCTCCAACAACCCAGAGTAAGTATCCACCTCCACTAAAATCCTACCAATTTTTTTGTCTGGAGCACCAAGTGCTTGTTCATCCACACTAATAAACCACCCAATAGAATTCCCAATCACCATAAGAGTCTTTAAACTCCAGAAATTCAATGGGAGACCAAGTAAGAGAACCCACAAATGTCTAAACTTGAAGTAGTCATGTGCGGGGTCGAAGGATATCCTCCAACGTTTTAGCATGATTCTACCACCATCAAAAGGCCACAGTCCCTCTAGAATCTTTGCAGCATCCTCTGTCGAATGAAAAACGAAACCAAACCAATCGCGCAAGAGGTAAAATACCTCCAGGACATATCCCAAAATAGGAAGCCAATGGGTCTTTACCCAGTTATAAAGAGGTGTAGTACACCTGCGACGGTATAAAAACCGCCCAACCAAAGCATTTAGAGCTAAATTTGTCGCTTCCTCGAGACCCAAATCATCCCCTAATGTCATTTTCCTTCTCGACCGGTTAGGAGGCCATGGTTTCTTGGCGAAAGGTCTCTGAGAGCCCGACTTAACAATGTTTCTCACTAGAAGACCAATAGACTGAGTAATACCACCTATGGAGCTCAGACTGGAAAAATTATCCACAGAGTGATATACAGGAGTAGGAGCTCTGAAACCTGGAGAATTAAAAAAGGATGGTGAATTAATGCGTTGTGTGATAGAAAGGTCTGTAAAAGACGATGATATCAAGGATAATAAATTCCCCTTAGCACACATATTTTGGTTTAAATGCGATGGAGGTGGGTCGAAGAGGCCCGCCCTCTTCCAGACCCTCTCGTTAGCCGCACTCATGAGTGCCCTGATGGCCTCCTCTGTCATCTAAGCACACTAATTAAAAAACCACCATGCCACCTAGCTCCCACAGTAAAGGCTCCTCGGGCGTGATTACCAACAAAGCCACAGGGCCAATGTAAAGTAAAGAGCAGATAGTTAAACATTTAAGTCAAGTCAGAAGTGGAGGACAGGAAAAGAATGACTCTGTCAAATCTAGAGTAAGTGGAATGACAAGTAGTAAATCAGAGGTGACGCCTCCAGTAAAAGGACGGACCCCCAAACAAGTAGAAGGTGCCATACAACCCGCCAGTTCCTCCAAACAAATACAAAAACTAAATACTGGAGGACCAACCATCATAGCTAACATAAACACTGTAAAAATAGCCAACGATTAGATGCCACAGTAATAAAGCCCAAACCATGAAACCCCCCGACGCCATTAGAAGCCATCCAAAATTGTTGCAAGTTTTTGAAATTCCATTCCCTCCTTATCCGAGGTGGGACATAGTTTACACATTTTTTTTAATGCATAACCACCTTCTGTGACTTACAAATATGACAAATAAACAAAACTTAGTAATGACTCCCTTAAGGGTGCATGAAAATCACATTTTTTCATAAAACCAAACTTAGTGGGGCCTATAATTTAGTGTGGATTTCACGGCCCATTTGTCCTCTCATAATTATGTGATTTATTATATGTTATTATTATAATGTCGTCTCGTAATAATTAAGTGATTTATTATATGTTATTATTATAATGGTATCCCCTATAATGAAATGTACTTCCACATTAATAATGTAGCTTACTTTTTTAAGAAGTTAAGTTCATATTTTTTATTTATTAATTCTATATAAATCATTAATTAATTAATTTTTTAAATATTTTTTAATTGACAATATTTATGAGTAAACAAATTAAATAAATGAATTAAAAAAAATATTAATATTGTTAGACAATAAATTATAAAAGTATATTAATATTGTTATATAATAAAAATGTAATATATCAAGAATG
>SNQJ01S0141434.1:0-14840 GCA_010110895.2 Picea sitchensis
ACAAGATTATCATTTACTCAATTAGATTGCATAATATCCAACATCATCCTAACAGCATTTAAACATTCAATCAATTCGCATTTTCACAATGTGTCGCAGCATATACATCATCATCAATAACATTTATGCATTCGTAAAGTTTTCATCCACATAATAGATCGCATTACATACATCATCATTAATAACATTTAAACATTCATAAAATTTACATGTATGTAGCATATCGCATCATATACATCATCATCAAATAACATTTAAACATTCATAAAAGTTCATAACTGTTAAAGTTTAAGAGTATCACTTAATAGTTTCATGGTGACTAGAAAATAAAGTATATAGTCCTCAGGTAGTCCTGGTTGTCTTAATCAAAAGGTGGTGTTACATACACCCCATCTTCGAGAAACATGTTCTCGAAGTGGTCAAAATAGTGAGGGATAATCTCACCGTAGTGTCTCGGCATCTTCCCAAGTAGCAGATCTTGTACTATACTTGTCCCACTGGACCTTAACTTGGTCTACTAGACGGTTCCTGAGATGTCGGACTCTACGGTCCAATATGTGTAACGGTTCTACCGTGAGGGTTCCCACGTCCGACACCTGCAATTCCTTCCAATTTAGTTTATGTGATTCATCAGCAACATAATGACGTAAAACAGATACATGAAATACATTATGAGTTTTATGCAAAATTGGGGTGTAGCGGCGGTACTTACTGACGGCGCTCCCCACTAAACCTCGACGACCTCCTGAGTCCCGACCATCCTGTGTGTTCTGACCCGCATCCACCAGAGTTGTAAGGGTGAGTCCCAGGATGTTTCAAATTGATGCTACTAAGCACAGAAAGCAGGGTGCGTGGATTTTCTTTTACTTATGCGTAAGCAGGCGTTACTCCGATCGAGGGGATTGGCTCGGTTAGGGTTAAGGACAAGCATCTAAACCGTTTTCTTGGCTCCTACGAAATAGCTATTGTCTCATTTGCCCTATAGCTCACGTTAGCCTTCGCCTCACTCACCACTTCTAGGATTACTCTCACGGCGCATATCGCCCTCGTTCTCGCTTGTCCTAATCTAAGTCCTTTAACTCTTAGCTTATGGCGGAATATCCTCCTATCTTTGGACTCGGGAGTTTTCCTTAGGCGCATAGTATTTGGTCGGTATCACTTGTTGCGGTAGAGATTTGTCATTGACTTGGTGGTGGAATGGAGTGGAGGGACTTGGCGGTTAGCTTGTTTGAATCGCCGATTTTATTTTTTTGCAGTGCGCGCCCCTTCGAGCCCGTTTGTAAGATCCTCCAATCTGTAATAATGTGATTCACGGCTTTTCGAGGCTCTTGATGGAAGTAGTTAACTCATGTTGTAATTCTTGAGGTTCTTGGCTTCGATGTTTTAATTAGAAGTGATTAATCACTTTGAAATATAGCATGAACCATAAATTTTTAAATATAATTAATTAATTAATCATCATAGTTAGAACTTCTGATTAAATTATATATTTAAGAATTTAATCACATTATTATAAAGAAAACTATATTTTAATTAAACTATAGTCAAATTAATTTAAGAATCAAGGTGTGGTGTACTTGTTGAAATGGGACTTTGTTAAGGAATAGCCGGTGGAGGAGGTCCGGGGTTCAAACCCCATGGACTCAATAAAACTATATAGATACAATTTATTAGTAGGTGTGTTGTTAATCCTTAATAAAACTAGTTAATTAGTTAATCCTTTAACCCACTAGTTAATTAGTTGCTTATTAATTAATTACTAATTAATTAATACTATTATTAATGACCCCTTCTTTTTTTTTATATAGAGATTTAAAATTTAAATCATATAACAACAAAGTTATTCATTTAAATAATTAATTTCCTTTTTACTAAATAATAATAATAAAATAAAAAATTTAAAAATAGAAAATTAAAATAATAATAAAAAAAGTTTAGGCTTCAAATGCTTGCGCGGGGAATTACATTAACCTTCTACTATCTGCACTCGCACTCGAATACAAAATAGGTCTTCAACTCTCATATGTTCATTTTCTCTTCGATTTAATTTTCCTCTCTGCATGCGGGTTTCAAACAACGCTTCTTCCACTAGATGGTAGCGGTACGATTGCTCTCGTGACCAACTCATGGAGCATAACCATGGCTCCCAAAGTAGAGTCTTTCTCGATCGGTCACGAAACTAAAAGGTACTTTTAATATTACGGTGTTTGTTTATTTGTAACGCATAAATTGCTCGTGATTACTCAGGTTTTCTCTAACATTGCATGCTTATACACAACTTTCGGATGCTCTATTCTCATGAGGATCAATGCACCTTTAACATTTATGCAAAATCTCAATCACCTTTCTTTTGAATATTCGAGAGGATGTACCTTTGTAAAGATTGTTGGAAAATGGATAGTAAACATTTTATTGACAGTGATAGAGTAAATTCTCAATGGATGATAGTAAACTTTATTTTGGAATTTTTTTAGAAATCCTTTATTCAAGTATATTAACATCTATGATTGCAAAGCGATTTTTGCGGTCTGGCATTAAAGTCTTAGTGATTTTTGTTTCGTACAATTGTATTTCATTTAATAGCCCTGAAATGCTTTGTTATCTCGGTAGTTGGAATTGGCGTTTGTTGCTGACATTTGGCCATCCACGAGTTTACGTAATTAAGCCAGCGGGGAGATAATTTGACTTTTTATGACCATAATACGCCCATATTATGCCCTTGAAGTGGAGTCCAGTACTTATTTGGGCTTGTTCTTATTTGAGCTTTGGAGTTCTTTGTTGGAAGCAGGCGTGTGTGGCAGTGGCCGAGTGTTTGGCGTATTAGTTCTTTGTGGGTTTTGTTTGCATGTCGTAGTTCTTTGGACCGCCCTAAATTTGAGTACCGGAGACTCATTTGTGAACATCATTATGCTGACATCTTATCTTGAATTAATTACTATGATATTCTTTGTATACATTCATTGTATTGCAAGAATTCACAGCAATTACAGATTCGTCTGTAAATGTAACATATTATATGGATGAGTTCCATAGAAATCTAATCAGAAAACTGAGTGGGTTCTTCTTCTTGCAAGATTTATTCGAGGTCTACTCACTGGATTGTTTTCCAAAATTAAATTCTATTTTCTTTCATGGGGTGCGGATCTTTTAACTTCACGAGAAACCGATAATCATGACTCTAAGACCGCTCAATGAGAATTGACAAAGGGAGAACTCATCAAAGTGGCTAATACAACACAATTATGCTTGGAGACTAAATGGCTCCGTCGCAACACCGCTCCTTGTAGCTTTTAAACCCTCAATAATCCACTGCTTTATAGACATCCTTGAAATTTTGGAAAGCCGATGGGCGAAGTGAATAAAGCCGAGGCGAGTTCAGTTAGGTGGGCCTCTCACCTCCGAATCGCAAATATTTTCGGGGCCGAGAGATGTTTCATCGAGTTGAACATGAGGACCTAGAGTCTGGCTTCTTGAAAGGAAAGTACCAATCGCAAATGAAAAATCATGTGAAAACTAGGATAATGGGCTTTGAATGTTTCCTCTCTTGGATCCACAAAGACCGCGGACTGAATTGATATGCACTCAGGGAGTTTCAACAAAATTTATGCGTTGGTCATCCATCTCAGGTCACTCAACAAAGATTTATTTTTCTCTGTGAAAGTCCTTTTCCCTCGCTCACCCACAAACCACTCGATATGACTCTCACCTCCGTTTTCAATAGGTTTCATGTGTTGTAATTCTTTATTGAAGAGGTGACTTTAGAAAACGATTTCGGTTTCTTTTCATTTCTTACTGGCTGATTTTATATCTATTCTTTGGTTTGGTTTGTTGTTTAGCGTTTAGCAATCAACCCAAACCAATGTGTCTTTGACAACATACATCCAGCAACGCGTGCATATTGTATATTTTTTTGGACACCCTTGCCCTGTGTACCGTGCAACACAGGTTCTTATCAATTCTTTCCCGAAATTACAACTATTTACTTTCAAAGGCGGTTTCTTGAAAATAGATGAGGAAATATTCACGATACAGCCGTCTTAGATCTCTAAGTTGCTTCGATTTTTAGAGATATTTTTTTTTACAATGACATATCAACATATATTGAATTCATTATATTGATAAAATTAGACTTGATTTTAGGCACATGGCCAGTTGGTGCCACCATTTTTTTGTTTCTGCGAGGAAGGGAAATAACCCATAGCGCCTATTAGTCGCCGGTTTCCATATTACTGCTGCATCATGGTTTCCATATAACGGGTTAAGAACAATTTAACTAAAGAAATACACAGCACAAGCATGGTTCATATCCCTTTGTCTTCCAGTGTTCGAATCTAGCTCTGATACCAGATGTAGTGACAGTCATTTAATTTAAACTACCATGAATTAGAACAGAGCGGAAATTTTGAAATTCACTCAATTTTGCATAATGATAGAATCTTCTGTGCAACATTTATTAACAATTTCATTCTAAAGATTCATAACTAACCTTAATCTGATGTTGCTTCCTTAGATTGAATCTGATGCTGCTCTTTAGGACACTCCAAAACCAGCCACCCTACCGAATAGTAACGCTTATCCCTAGGACATCAATGGACGTCTTAGCCCTCCGAGCCCAAAACCCTGAGCCAGTGCTGTAAATCCCACTGTCAACTACCTCTGTCCCAATGCTCCCAAAATCTCCTCTCCTCGACTCATGAATCAATCTCCCCCAAATTAATAATCCCCCCTCCATGGTCCTTCTCCTCCCCTTATGCCTCCTTCACCCTAGCACCTTTACTCCCACCGACACTATATCATTATTAATGCCTTATGCATTCATTTATTTCTTATTAATGATCTTATCCTTTTATTTAATGTTCCTTTTACATGTATGAGTTTACGTTATCCATAGGATCACATTATGGGTCCCTACCGTTATCCCTTATGGGATCACGTAACTAACTCTTCCATATTTTATTTTCTCATTTGTTTAATACTGAATTAATCAATTACTTAATTAATAATCAATTAATCACTAACCATTAATTTATTACTTAATCAATTAATGACTCACTTAATAATTAATCATTCTTTAACCCTTAATTACAGATTTAATCATACTTCCGCTAATCATGGTAAAGAAATAGTGAATTAATGACATATAATTAGTGGGTTATATAATAATTAATTATAATTTAGCTATTTTAGGATTATTTATGAAATTATTAAGGTTATATAATAATTAATTATAATTTAGCTATTTTTTAGGATTATTTATGAAATTATTCATATTAATAAGAAAAGGGTCATTACAGCAAAATCGTCAATTTTGTTTATATTACTAAATATAAAGTCTCCAATTTTCCAAGGAAAGGGTATGAATTTATTTTTTCATTTCTCATGGAAAATGTGCAGCCAGAAATTATACTTCCTTGCTACTTTCATGATAAACGTTTGATTGGATACATGTTGTGGAAGAAAAAAGGGATTTTCCTTGGAACTAAAAATCCTGATAAAATTATGATTTTCCATCTACTCTAATGTCCCCTTTTTATCCAAAAAATATTTTTCCTAGTCAGATATCCTGGGGGTATCTTTACCAAACAATAGTCCTTTGAAAAATGAAACGAAATCATTGTAAACTTCATAAATTGTAAACAAGCATTGTGTCTCCACAATGTTTGGTACCATAAGGTAACTGGATCAAGTTCACATTTCATGCTCTTACAGATAGACAATTTTGGAAATTGACAACAATATGCTATCACAGACACCAAATAAGAAGTGATGAATAATTTCTTGTCCTTTTTGTAATGTGACAATTGGGAGGATATTTCAATGGAAATCGGTTTTCCCCAATCGAAAATAGATTTCTATTTAACTTTAAAATATAAATTTAAAGAACCCTTTAGGAAATGGTGGTGGTGCTTTCTTGGCTTATCAGCCTGGTAAACAACCAAGCAATTTCCTGAAAGGGGTTTTTAGACGAGTCGACCTGAATCCTAGTAATTTCCTCTAAGATAGCCAAGTGATTCTCCAAGAACTAAGGTAAGAGGTCCAGGCCATTATCATGCTTTTCAGGAAATCCTTGCAATCCTCTCCTTTGAAGGTAAGTGTTGGTTCATGGAGCTTCAACATATTACAAAATATTTGCGGTGGAAGAGGGATGGGGGAACAATATTGGAGTTGTATGATTTGCTGACTTGTTAAGTATTTCTCAACGCACCATGCAACTAGTTCCTTGTAGTCGAAAAACTTAGGGACACACCATGTGCGAGCAATTCTGGATGTCCAGATCACTTCTTTTTTAGCAGAGGGATATGAATAGTAAGAATACGCTTTGGATCACTGAAATTTTTGGTCTTCATGCCCAAAAATATTCAAGGTATCACCGCAAAACTATTTTCAAGATCTTGCTTCCATAAGTTGACAAGAGTTTTCTTTAAACTAGATAATAGTTGAAATGAACTCTTGAGAGAGATAATAATAATATAATATTTGGAAAATTGTACTTTAATGCAGTTTAATGGGAAATATCCTTGATCCCTTCTCTTATTAATGATGATCTTTCTAGAACCTGCATGATGAGTTATTAACAAAAACCATACTTAAATGTGTATTTGGAAAAGCATGAATAAGGCGGGGATGGACGAGAGCAATTTGAATTTGGTAATTTTGTGAACCTGCCATCCTGGGAACCCACGAACCCGTGGTTGAAAATGATAGAAAATAGACTAAGTGTTGCACTACGAATGTTCGGAATCAATATAGGAGAAATGAGATAGTTAGGAGCTCTAAACCCACAGAAATTCTAACGGTCATTATGTAGATCACAGATATTTGGGTGAAAAATGGATATTGCAGAAGTTGGAATATGAAATCTTGAACCCGTGATACCGCAGTTACAAAAAATGGTTAAGTACATAATAACACGACGGTTGGTCAAACTCATGATATGGGGATATGGATGAAGGTGAGGATCTGTGAACTAACCACTTTTTGAGAAATGACTAAGTATAGTAACTAGAAAGGGAAAAGAGAAGGGAGAAAAGAAAATGGGAATGAGGGTAGGTATAGAAGAGGGAAAAAAAATGGAAAAAAAGAAGTTGGGAAAATAGAAAATGGGATGGAAATATCAGAAGCGGGATTGATCTCAACAATGTTCCCTTCATTATTTTTCATTTTCCTAATTGAGTGAGTGCACATGAAAATACTTTTTTCTATTTAAATAAAACTTCTAATTAAAATTCACTTTCTTTCTTTATTTTGAACTCCTAAATAATTTTCCAAATATCAAGGTGGGTCTAATCTTACTTTTACTTTTTTATAAAATATGCATATATCTACATGATAAATCAAATTATAAATGAACATTTTCATTTCTTTATGCCAAAATAATTATGTAAGTCAAATGATATTTGTATCCCAAAGTATACACATATACAAACCAAATTTAATACCAAAGGTGAGACCAAGTTAACTCAACGCCTTCAAGTATTTGATACCAAGAACTAGACATGATGATCACAACTCTTCAAGTACCTTGCGCAAAAACATAGACATTACCTATACACCTCTTCAAATGCACAATACCAAGCGTGACCCCAAGCTAACTCAGATCCTTCATGTATACATTTTCATTTTAATACCCCAAGTTGATCCTCATGTTGTAAATGTGCATATGTACATATGTTTTATACGATAGTGAGCCAATATGGTTGTTGAGTTGGACTGCCAGTGTATATATGTTTTGGGATAGAGTGTATATATGATATTAGGCTAGGGAGCCTATATGATGAAATGATAGTGATCCTAGCAATGTACATTGTAATCAGACTCTGATCTATTAATAAAATACTTCCAAGTCAGACGAGAGGGAAAGGGGCGCTAAGGGATTAAAAAAGGGGCTTAAGCCAAGGGGCATAAGTCAAATATTAAATAAATCCTAAGTCATATCCCGAGTCTTATCCTATGAGATTTTATCCTAAGTTCCTATGTGGTGGGGGAAGTAGTTCTTTGGTTGCTACTTGTAAAAAAGGGAACATGAATATATAAACTTTGGATTTAGTGGAAAAATCATCCATTCTCATCATTTATGTTATAATTTTTACTTTCTATGGAATATTGGGTGTGAGCTAGTGAGCCATTGTAACCCTAACTTTTTTGTGAACCCTATGAATTATAGGTGGATTTAGGTGAGAAATTATCCATGGGTTTCCTTAGGAAAGGTTGGATCCCTGGAGGGAGAATTGTTTGGGATAGGTTTCCTTGGGTGTGAGACCTAGAGGGTGCCTGGAGACTCCATTATAGTAGTTAGAGTTAATAGAGCCACATAGTTATAGGACTTCCTAGCTAGCTTGTGCTGGAGCCCTAGAAGGGAAGTGGGATAACCTAAGGGACTACAATGCAAAGAATGGGGTCCACTTCCTTAGGTTATTTAATCTAATGGGGAATGAGAGGCTATAGGTTGGAATTGTTTTTGGAGTTTAGTAACTTGGCACAACCATTGTTTCTATTGATTGTGAGACCCTGGCTATATTAGGTATCCTTTTCCCAAGTGGAGTCATATCCCCAACTAGAGGGTGGCCTACTGTTGAGAGTGCTTGAACAACAATGTCTATGGTTGGGTGGAGCGTCTAAGGTCTGTAGCTAGTTAGTGATTTATTAAAAGATAATTGTTCTTTATGTTATTTGTTTTATATGCTAATTAATGTGTGTTTATATGTGCTTAATTATGATATGTTTTGATTTCTTATAATTATGCATGTTATTATAATTTATGCATGGTTTTGTGTGTTATTGTTGGGTCTTCATATTGTTGCATATGCAAGCCATATTTCATATTGGTATAAGATTTTATTATAAGGTTATATTATCCTTTAGGAAGGATGAAATCAATGAATTAATGGTATCATAGTATTAATGAGTGAGGTAAAATAAATTTAAAAAAATTAAGTATATGACAAAGGTTGAATTTCCATTACACATGCCTAGAAGCAAGTCTGGGGTGTGTTACATCCATGGTGAGGAAATTTATCTAGATTGGATCATTAGATATTTTTTCATTATGTCGATACGTTTTGGTTGAAAAATCATAAGAATCTGCTTGCAGAGCCCATTTTAGCGACAAGTCCCATTTTGGAGATTTGGGGTCTGAAACCTTCTAGACCCATTTCGAGGTATCAAACATAATTTTTTGGGCTCAAAAAATTGTGATAATAGCTCTATCCTATTGAAATTTGTATACACACCGATGCCTTTCCAATGGTGAAAACATCACCTCAATCATATCTCATATGTGAAAGTTATGTCTCCCGCAAGTTGGTATACCTTGTTGGTCACCATTGTATTGAGTGGATGCCACATCAACCCCCATACCTCACGCGTGGGAATATACACATATGGACTTTCAAGAAGATTATAGAAGGTTAAAAATACTAACTAATTGAGGGTTGAGGATGCCAAAACCCTAACCCTAGAAAACTATCAATCTATGTTAAATATTGGGCCACTAGGAGGAGAATGGGTTCCATTATTTAACATTGTAATTATTCCATTGTTGAGAATAGTATCTAGAAGTGGTATTTGAGAGAATAATAGAGGAGGAAGAATATTATGCAGGAGTTATTCATGCCACAATGTCAAGGAAAATCCATAGTGAGTACCTCCTTTCTTTTTACTTTCATTTTATTACTGAAGGAAAGTGAGTAGAGCACATGTATCACCTTCTAGCTAGATTTTCTCCTATTTCAAGTTTCCTTATATAGATATTGTGTTCATTTGTGTGGATGGCGTGTTAATTTTATTAGTATTTCATTTTCATATTTTGATTATTTCATTAATTTGAGAATTAATCTAGTGATAATAAATTTGAGATATAAGGAAAATAAACCTGCACAATAAAATATTTTAGTATAATACAAGATATTTTGCGATGACATATTCTAGTGGAATATCCATGAAAATTCACAAATCATATTGGTATCAAAGAAATTTTCTTTGTGGTGCTTTTGGAAAGTTTCAAGATCTAGGAATTGACTTAACATGGAAGTCACAAAACCCTAGCCATGGAAGATGAGTTCATTAATAACATCCCTCAGGATGCAGTAGAAGAGAGATTTGCAAGGCTAGCAAGGAAAGTTGTTGATATCTGTCACAACATGGCTCTCCTCATGGAATCTCTAGTGAACAAGTTTTAACATTTCAGGGAGCTTAGTGTCTCTAACTCAGAAGTTATATCAGATGAGAAACCAAGAGATAGTGAAGACCCAGAAAAGGAGTCGATAAAGGAGCTCGAGAAAGAGAAGCCTAGTTTTAGTACCATTATTCCTTCATAGATTCTATTTTAACTAAAAGTGAAAGTGGATATGAATCCCTATCAAGGTGATATTGATGATATCAAATTGAATCATTGGTTGCAACAATTAGAAGTGTATTTAAATTTCCATAATATAAATGAAGAGTAAAATATTTCATTTGCTCAATTGAAATTAGAGGGCTATGCACTAATCTAGTGGGAAATGCACACAAAGACACTTAGGTTATAGGGTGATCCACTAGTAACTAAGTGAGATTATTTAAAACCTTCAATGAGTACCAATTATACCCTATTAGGTATGTAGAGGACCATTGGATTCACTAGCATCACTTCAAGCATAGGAAAGGGAAGAGTGTGCAAGAGTACACCACGAGATTCAGGAACATGGTGACCATGTTGGGAATCTTTCCCAAGAATATAGATGTACTCGTCAAGTATCTTTGGGGTATACATAGCCAATTGTGAAAGAGAGTGATTCTCTTAAAACCAAGGGCTGTTTATAAGGCCTATGTGCAAGCACAATACTTGGTACACATTCCATAAGAAAATATAGTGAAGTGGTTCTAAATAAAATACTGCCAAGATGATCCCTAGGAGGGGAAGAAGAAGTGGAAAGGAAAATACAAGAATATGACAACCATTTCACATCACTGTATGGATATAAACAACCACTACAACCATTACAATATCAATGGTCACACCAAAGATAAGTGTTGGAAGCTACATCCATATCTTAATCCAAACAACCGTAAGAAATATGCCAAGAAGAAGAACCTATTGGGAATGGTAAAATAGGTAGAGATAGTATCATATGTGGATGAGAATATTAGTTTCACTTAAGTGAAAAAGGAGGTGAATTCGAGTAACCTTCATCACAACGAAGATAAATAAATGGAAAAAACATTCCACATTAAGATCCAAGTAAACAATACCATGGTAGATTCTCTATTTGATTCCTATTCACAAGTCAACCTCATAGAAAATGATTTGGTAAACAAGATTAGGTTGGAGGTTCATGATCATATAATCCCATATCCATTGGGATAGGTGAATAAGGATTCCTAGATCAAAGTCACTAAACAGTGTAAGATCGATTTTATCGTAAGTAAATATTTTATTGATGAAGTGGAGTTAGATGTGGTACCCCTTGACATGTATGGTGTATATTTTGGAATCCCCTACATGTATATGAGGGATTTGATCTTCACATGGAGAGAAAGCTAGTACCACTTGATCAAGGATGAGAGTCTTTACATCATCAATGCTTACAATGGTAAAGTGAAGATCTCTTTGGTAAATTCCAATCAATCCAAAAAGTTGATCGATTCTAGTAAGAAGTATATATTTATTTTTCCAAGAGAGAATCAACCAGGGGAGGAATCAATAATATGAAATGAATCCCTAGAGGGATGTACCAAAAATAAGAAACAACAATTGGATAAGTTTTTGTAGGCATAGATAGGAGTGTTCTAGAAGCATAAAGGGATGCTACCTAAGAGGAAGTGGACCATGAGATACATTTGTTGACATACTCCCCATTACCAAATATTGGGTTATATAGCCTATCTATTCTAGAAGCGGATGAAGTGAATAAATAGTTGTAGTATCTACTGGAAAAGGGAGTAATTCAAACCAATAAACTCACCTTGTGGATCACCTATCATCATAGTACCCAACAAGGATGGGACTTGGATAATGTGTATCAACTACATAGATTTGAACAAGATCACACTCAATAATTGATATACTCTACCTATGATCAATGATTTGTTAGACCAATTGAAAAATGTAAAGTACTTCACTAAGTTGTATCTCAAATTTGGATACCACCAGGTACACATTAAAGACGAAGTCACTTGGAATACCTCCTTCAAGACAAGGCAAGGTTTGCTCGAATGGTTGGTCATGACTTTTGGTTTATGCAATGCACCAACTACATTTATGTGATTGATGAGCAATGCATTTCATCCCTATTCAAATTCATTTGTAATATTGTGTTTGTATGACATATTGGTCTATATATCTATCTAGGAAGAGTGAATTTCACATCTCATGCAGGTATTAGAGACCTTAAAAAAACATCAGTTGTTGGATAACCTTAGGAAATTTGAGTTTTCTTAGCAGTCATTAGTGTATTTAGCGTACGTGATTGGTGGAGGATAACTCATGATATATCCCACAAATATAGAGGCAATCCTAAAGTGGAAAGTTCCTACTAATATCATTGAAGTTAGGATATTTGTTGGTGAAACATAATACTTACAAAATTTCATATCATCCTTTTCAGTGGCAGTTGTACCACTCCATGTTGTAACAACAAATGGTAAGAGTTTCTAGTGGGGAAATAATTAGTTGAATAATTGATGATATTAAATGAAATATCATTCAAGCACCAGTTCTCACATTACCTAACTTGCAGTATCATGTTGAAGTGGATACAGTTGTAAGTGGATATGTTATGGGAGCAGTCTTGATGTAGGGAGCTAATATGGTATGCTATCATTTTGAAATGTTTCATAGAGGAGTCTTGAACTACCCTACATATGATAAGGAACTTACACCCTGGGTTCAATCTGTTAAGAATTGGAAGCAATGTTGTGGACAAGGAATCCATAATCCACATTGATCACCAACCACTACAACATTTGCAAGCCTAGAGTAAGCTTCAACAAACTATAAATTACAAGTGGATGGGGGTTTTCCAACAATTTCATTTAGTCATCACGTATAATAATGGAAAAATTAGTAAGTTGGTAGACATTCTTTCAAGTCTACCCACATCAAGGATTACATCTTTGGGAACTCCTATGTGCATTGAGCCTTTCACCCATGATGCATACAAAGAGGAATACATATAAGATGATGACTTTAAATAGGTGTTTTACCTTCTATGTGGCCAAATTCATGTAGAATAAGGTGACAATAACACTGACTATCATCTCCATAATGGGTTACTACTACAACATTATTTTCCACCTTAAGGACTCATGGAGGACCCATTGATGTTTCCATGTTGAGATAGGCTCTTCTGCTCTTGAGCTTCATATTTTTGGAGGGAGGTCATGCTTCATCCCATTAGTAGAGTGTGATTGGTCACAAGCTGCATATATGATGGCACACAACTGATCGTTAGTTTGACCACTGCAACCTACTGCCACCCCTATAGCCTTCTAGAATTGGTGAGTTATAAGGAGATCGACAATAGGTGAGTTGTTTCTCTCATGATATAAGCTTAGGAACTCTCAATAAACTAAAGTTTCACATAGTTCTAGAGATATAGAAGCATCCTATAACCTCCTTCCTCAATCTATATAAAGAAGGCATTCCAAGGGAAAGAGGAGGAAGAATCTATTACAAGTTTACATTGTACAATTTTTTTAGAGGATCCATTCTACAATTAAGTCTTTATTTCACTTCATCCTTTCTTGAAGATGAGGGATAAAGAGGAGATATATCAAGGACCTAATAAAACTTCAGTCGTGAATCATGGTAATATCATGATTAATGTAAATTTTCTCCATTTATGAATATATATCCACATGGTTTTCTCCTTCCATTGTTGTTGTATTTAGTCATAGATAATATATATGGTCTTTCCTTGAGTAGATTGGATTAGATATAGTCTATGTTTACAATTTCCTAATTCCTAGAGAGGTTTGAGGATAGGTATTTTTTCTCCTTATGTGTAGGAAGCAGGTGGTAGGAACTAAAGCTAGATCTATGGAGTTTCATAAGCTAGGATATGTAAGGACAATTGAAGGATCATAAGGTATGCATTTATCTCTCTTATCATAAATATGAATAAAATATGTTAGATATATGAAATTTCTTTTATTATTCTATCCTATATTTTGTCTCAAATCATAAGTAGATATGAGGGACTTATCACCTATCTGTAGGGGATAATTCTATGCAACAAAACTAACAATTCCACTAGGGAGGGATCTTTGGTTATTCCTTAGTTTTGGATTAACCCTTTCTTTTTTCATTTATATAACTTGTATGTAGTTTTTATATCTTCATCATCACTCGTAGAGGGATCAAGTCTCTTAGATATGTAATATAGGAGCCAAATCTGGGTTTCCCCCCCGAAATTTACAAATGGTCATGCTTTTCCTTTAGGCACCAGAACGATTGGTCACTAGCTACCTATGTATAGTCTGCATTTGCCTACCTAATAATCATGCTTTGCAAAACTGTTGAGCTATGAACTAGACTATAGATGACTATTTTTGAAATCCTCTTAAATTTTCTTTGTCAAATTTGTACTTTCCTAGTCCTGTAAGCCTATCAAAGGTTTGTGAACCTAATGTTGATTAAGGTTGGTTGTCATTGATGTCAACCCTTGAAGAAAGCCCCGCAGCACAAAGGTTTGGGTAATGGACCCAATATTGTTTGATGTAAATATGACTCATTATTGTCTTGTCATGGTTGATAATAAGTAAATATGGATGAACTCCAAAGTGGTCCCCTTATGGAGAAAGCCCTCATGGGAAGACGCTTTGCGGAGTAAGAGAACCCATGCTTAATTGTGGAATAATGA